>JAOTOK010061737.1:0-14800 GCA_025770025.1 Virgularia gustaviana
GCCAGTGCAGGTTGCAGAGGCAATCACCCCCCCCCCCGTGAAAACATTAATGTACACAGGTTCTCACGGGGGGTGATTGCCTCTGCAACCTGCACTGGCTAGATGACGAATCACTGGCATATATCACTTACGCAAAATGCACTGGAGATGATCTTCTGTTTAGTTAGTATTCTGTGACATGGCAAGTTATAGGAACCATAGACATGTTTTTGCAGTGTTTAACGTTTTAGCAGCCAGATTGAAACAGTAGGCTTGATACAGATGGTACAAGAGAGCTAGAAAGACCCAAAGCCATCTGACGACAGTAGAAAGACAAAACGAATGGCGGATCACGTTTCTAGCCAAATACCTTTCATTTTAACTAAATTGTAGCATTGTACTTAGGTAGTCTGAAATTCAATGCCAGCAGAATATGCGGAACAAGCATAGTAAATGTTTATAAATAACATTGCTCTACTTTGACAGCAAAATATATTATACAAACGTAGACAAAGTTGTAAAAAATTCAGAAATAGCGTATTTGTCCCCTGTAATTTGACCTCTTCTGCAAACCAAGGTTTTCGCATAGGATTGTAGCCTTCTCATTTGCTCTCATCAAGGACTTTCATTTGAAACGTTCAGCGACAAGATATAGATTCGGCAGTTCGTGCTTCTCTAGTTGCCTACACACTAGCACTTAGCACTGAGACGTGTATCTCTCACTTTAAGACAACATTCTTACAATAATTTCATAATTAATTAGAAACTATTATATAATTTAATTCTTGCAATTAGAATCTATTCTATAATCTACTGAATGGCGTCGTAGTAATGGCTTGGGAAGCATGTGTATTCAAGTGTAGCCGCAATTGCCATAGAAACAAAATAGAAAAAAACTATTAATACTAGTTTGATCGCAGGCAACGAAACACTCGTTTTTTGCGCTTTGTATATTTACATTCATGAGTCAGTTTAAGTATATGTTTATTAACCGTTGGCGCAAGTCACGTATCTGAAATTGTATTACACTATACATATATGTTGGCTTCATTTACTTTTAAAAGTGGCCAAGTATTATGCTTCGTGCTTACAAAAAAGTACTTCAGACTCGTTGATTCAACAAAACATTTGACATTTTTAGGTCAGGTAATGGCTTCCTCATTCCATACCACAGGTTTTAATGAAGAAGAAGATAAAGTTAGTATGAAAACAAACTATCGTTATCATCATCTCAGTGGGATCCTTAATGAAATTCACTCTCGTAATCTCTTTCCATAGAAAACGGTCCTTATTTTGTGCCTACCGCTTTGTCTTAAACAATAGCAGAACTCACGAATGTTGTTAACGAGTTTATAACACTCAAAAATACTCAAGCAATTGAAAATGTCCATCCACAATAGCGCTCGCAACATGAGATTTCCGGTTTTCCCGCCAAAACTGCCTATCATTGAGGGGAACTAAAATAAGTGAAGTATAGCAAATCTTGTATCTTCGTCTCAAAAATGTCCAACCAAGAAAACAATCATCAGGCTAAACAAACATCAATTTTTATGCGTACTGCGCAAACAAATGTCGTTTCTTTGCAATAGTATGCATCACGTATCACGGAGGATTATCAGTTACATAACTCAACTTGAATAAACGTGTTGTGAATAAATTATGTAGGGTATTTGTTTTCTTGCATCATGCAATAAAATAGAGACAAAAGGAGGAAGACTCACAAATCGATTTCAGCATTGTTTCTCCATTAAAATTTTCTTCTTTATCGTTTTTTCTCACTTTTTTCTCGTTGCCTTCCAACCCAATGTCAACCAATTTGACCACCTTTTTTCCGAAGAGTAAATCATCAAGGATTTCGTTAGTAAACGAAAACTTCCGCTTCAGACTCGGCACAGCTTGCTGTTCTGTTGGCAATTGTGCGCCCCCTTCGTGCACGAATGTCTATCAGAAGAAGGAAATTTACCCTGTTATACTTCATTGATTCAGTTTATTTCACAAATACAATATTTTTATTACTCGGAAAAGTGTTTAGTTTCTTCCGCAATAAAGGCCTTTATTTGCAGCCTCTTCTTTTAAATTTAGTCTAGCAATAGCCGGCGTCGTTCTACTAAAGTCAAGAATCAAATTGGACTTCAGTGGGAAGTGGAGTGAAGCGCTAAGGAGACATGTTACTCTATACAAGCAAGTGTTTTGGTATTGAACAAAATAAATATTGGAATTCAGCTACAGTTTATGAAAATTTAAGCAGGTAGATTTAACTACTAAAACCTGATAATAATTGCACAAATTTTCAATCCTTTCCTGACTTATTTATTTATTTATTACCAATTGTCCCAAGAGGTGAGAATTGTAAGATTTTGTACAGACGTGTTAAAATTATATATTTTTAGCAATAGATATAGCATGGTGCTTATATGCATGAAACTATTCAAAACAACTGTTCGTACTTCTTGACCAGAAGCTGGTGGCAGCTAATATTCCTTTTACGACTTAAAACTGACTAAATTTCTTGGATATGTTTTGATTCTGCATGGCCAATATTTATTTCTATATTACCAAAGGCGCGAAATTGAATTTCAACAGTTTAAGTGACCAACTGACGTGTGCTACCATGAATGCTATCAACAGCTGTTTATAGTTGGTTATGTTAGTTTGTACCATGAACGGAAAATTTTTAGTTTCACACATTGAGATAAGTTATCTACAACAGCTAATCATATCAAATTACAAACCGAATTCAGATTTATGGCGCTAGCTGAAACAGATTACTGATACGTAAGCTACACCAGTATAGTCCAGTTCAAATTCCTTACCTTTGACTTGTCTTCCATTTTGGCGCCACAACTACCGATCTTTACACCGTAATAACGTTTCCAAACTCAATGAACGATTTTATTTCGACGTAAAATACTATTTTATGAGCAGAACGCTATCTCCGGATTATGTCGCAGCAACTGTCTTTTAGAATCTGGCGGGGTTTTTTGTTTACTGTCGTATTTAGTTAACCTCCTACCGACCCACGCACAGCAAACTTCAACAAATTTTCCATGCTAAATGTCACATTATTCATCATAATATGTCCCTTTGCATCACGTGGTCGCAGCAAATCTCCGAATACTGCCTGGTGATTGGCTAATTCCTTCGCCCGCCAATTGGTGCTCGAAGTTGAATTTTCAATTGGCAACGACAACACGTTGTGATATGCCAAGAAAATTTCCATAACAAAGCTAATGTGTCAAGATAATCATTATTTTGTGATGGTCAGTAAGCACAATCAATACATAGCCATGTTTAGAATTGAATAATGTAGCATGGACAACAGTATAAGTAGCCAAACATAACATTGCAAGTTTGCGCGCCAAAAATATCACATGTGGACGTCGATCCAGTGAGAGTAGCAATCAGTTCGATTTGTTACAACAGACTATTCTAAACGCATTCTAATTAGCTTCTATTAGGAATTTATACAAGAAACGATATACAGTTTCCCGCTGCTTCGATAAATTTTGGTATGGTTGACTGGTTGACTGGTTGACTGGTCAGTGGTCGCCGGTCAAAACCAACTATGACAAATTCTGTGTTGTCTAGTTCTGTGTTCGAGGTATATTTAAATCCAGACAGTTTGATCCATGAAGTTTTTCCGGTGAGGAGGAATGGATCGAACTGCACGACTGGAAATTTCGTCCAGTCTGAGTTCGATATGATCCAATCAGAAGCAAATTCTTAATGAAAGTCTACGTAGCTTGCTCAAGTCTTGTGTGGCGGTCAAGAGCCGAATTTCTGAGTATTTTGAAATAAATGTTCTTTTTAGAGAGACACGGCAGAAAAGATTGAAATTTGGGAATGAAAATAGATTATAGTAATTCGTGCGTTTTGTTCGACGCATCCGCAGCTCAACGTAGAAACTGTTGTCGCATCTCTGTTGAACAATTAAACGTCCCTCGTGCGAATCTCAAAGTTTACTCAATATTGGCTGCTTGAAACTGAGAAAAGAAAACAAAAAATAAAATACTAAAGACTGCTGGTTGCTGTCAAATGGTTAATAAGATAGTTTTTACATTGCATTCGAAAAATAAGCACTAGAAGCTTAGAAAATTGCAATTGAAGTTTATCAAAATGACTGACGACAGTAAATTACCAAATGAACAGGAACCAGAGGTCCATTCAGAAAACTTGTTCCGAATATACGAAATTTGAGCAATGTTTCATAACAGTGGACAACCAGGTGGAGAGCGCGTCTCTAAATTGCTTACACTTTTGTTTAATTTTGTTTCCAATCTTAATCTTTACCATGGACACGTACTGAGCTTTCCCTCCAAGAATCCCACTACTTTGAACAAGTTATCCTACCTTGGTAATTGTACGGTAATGAAAAGAAGGTGGAAGTGACGTGTGATCTCAATACTAAAAAGTGAATTGTATAAAGGGGAAGTGTGTCGGCTACATGACTTTTTATTATATACCATTTTATAAGTAACATACGCAGATACGGAAACCACAAATATAGTTTTGACAACATTACATGTACTATTGTAAGGATATTCATGTTTAGTCACGCAATATTTAGTATTATTGAAAGTGTATATGTAAACGCAATTTATGGAATAAAAGAACCGCAAAGAAAGTTATGATACAATTAGAGATTAGAGAAAGCTATGCGTTAATGTGATCTGTAATTCTCCTTTAACGCATTGTCAGCGAGGCCTTCCCCGTTAGCCAGAGTAAAATCGTCTGGCGTTAGCCAGAGTAAAATACTAAAGACTGCTGTTTGCTGTCAAAGGGTGAATAAGACAGTTTTTAACCCATTGTCAGCGAGGTCTTCGCCGTTGACGAGTTAAATTGTCTTGTGTTAGCCAGAGTAAAATACTAAAGACCGGTGATCAAAGGATTAAATATATATATGGAGAGTATGTTACTACAATATAACTACATATTGCATTGATCATGTATCGTTTTAAGCAATATGTTGGTTTATATCGTAATAATTCATTGATCTGAGCCGAATTAGTAGTGTCGGTACTTATTGCCTCTTGTGTTATGTTTGATATCAGTGTTACTTTCCAAGAACCAAAACAAATAAAACTTACAACTCTGTAGTCAAATATCTGTATGCTGGCGCGCTAGTATATCTTTTGATATGTCAAGTACTTTACTATGATATCAATAGCACCATGCAACAATACAATTTTACATAAAATTATCATTGCTGTGTGTATTTGTTAGATTTATCAAACATGATAGTGTGTACTTTTCCTTGAGGTGTATTTAAACAGGTTTCGTGTAGGGCAAATAAAATTACTATACTGTGATCAGTTGTATGTTAATATGATGATATGCATCGCTTTTTGATTACCGCCCATTTACTTCGAGAAACACAAAAAAGCCACTGTGGCCTCAATCACGTGACTACAAGCCTGAGTGAGGCTACGAAAAAAACTACTTGTTTTGTAGCGAAGAGGAAGGCGCCAATGGAGGGGCTATGTTGCATACAAAGATACCGCGCTATCTTCGGAAGAGAGAAAGGAGAGGTTTGAAGCGCTAAAACTTCCTGGTAGGTTGGAAATGTATTTCTAGTGAACTTAAGTAGAACATGGTAGTGGAAGATTAGATAGATACATAACGTAAATATGTGAGATATATTATGTTTACAAAATATGAATACATTAACTAATATGCAGTATACATGTTACTTGCACGTTCCAGTTTTCACACCACCACTCTCTATGTCTGTATAGGTGGTTTTGCGATCCGCCTTCTGAAATCCAGGTTTAGTGATAAAGCAAAACATGCAACATTCCCTTAACTTCATTCATATCATGTAAACTTTATTAATAAATCTTTGTTGTTATTTCCATGGTTCTATTCAATAAAGATTTGAGGTAGATAACCCATTCTTTTATAGTTTAGAATTATATGTTTAGTTTTGTTATCTAAATAAACTTATCTACTCCATGTATACTGACACTGATTCTGATGGCGTTCAGTTTATGGGCTCTCTGAAAGTTCGAGAAGCTACTGTATGCATTCATTTCAAATGTGAGCCACTTTTCTTCAAGTAGGCCATGCTATGTGCAGATATTCTCACTTCAAAGTAAAAGCCGGTTGATTGTATCAAACTTCACTCATGTGACGATTACTTGAACAGCTCCACATATACTTGTCGAATAAGCTGATGACGAGTTGCTTAATCAGTGAGTTGGTCAAACTATAGATAGATTAAGCTAGTATTACTATAGCAGACTGTATTGTATAAACGCCCAGTAATTAACAACAGGGTGGTCTGTTTAGGCGTAAATATTCCATTTCACTTACGAATCGTTTCCCACTGGGAAAATACATTAAATGTGGAATAATGTATAAAGTTGTGGGTTTAAGGAAATGTTTTCAAACCTAGCTGTCTCTGTTATATAATTCTTTCATATGAAATATTTGAATATCGTGTGATGTTAGGTAAACTATTGTAAATAAAAAATGTCGGCGAGGAAGGCCTCGAAGGTAGGTCAGCGAAGAACTCCCTCATCATGTATGCCACCTGAGGTTTAACAGACTGAAATTATTACAAGTAAAAGTCAACTAAAGTTATGAAAGAGTTGATAAGATGGTTTTTGGCTCTTTAGCTGTCAGAGCTCTTCCGAAGACCGCGGTAAAATATCAGGTTGTCGGGTGAAGAAAAATATCAGCGCATTTGTTAAAGGGTTGATCCAAGGTTCACAGAAGGATTTTCACTCTTTCTCTGTGAGGTGGCATTTCCCAACAGTTTACTGGCAATACCGCTCAACAGTTGACAGGATATATAATTTATACCTTTTGCGGTTTTGCTATTTAGCCGCAATACACACGTTTCTTTCTCTATCATCGGCAGAAGATCTTACTCGTCAAGGAGATAGCTCCTGAGAAATTTCAAAAAATCACTTTATTGTAGTCATTCAGCAACATACTAACGAAATTGTACTGATTTTCACAAATTTTCTCTCATGCCAAACGATAGTTGAGCTAACTATATATATATAAAGCATATAATTAAAGATGTGACTATCAATTGTATAGGTAATGTTGACAATCTTAATACGTTGTAGAATAGTAATGAATGTTTCCTGTTTTTTTCAGCGTTTTCGGAATTGTTTTAATTATAAAGAACGATAAACGACTACACGAACTTTAGGCGGGATGTCAAATGTGCGAAGAGCAATGGCTGAAGACTCGAGTGGATTATCAAGTGGCCAGGCGACTGTAAGGGCTACCATTACCTCTGAGAAGAATGAAGGAGATTTAAATTTTGTAAACAGAGACGTTGGACCTTTAATTACGCGTATCACGTTCGATATACTTGATTCATATTTATATGGCAAGAACTCTATACATGTTGTTGGGCACGAACAAGAGGTGCCGACAACAACTGCAGGCGAGGTAAAATGGAACGAGAAGCTGAAGAGAAATAATGAATCAGATGAAACGAACGAACAATCTGGACAATGGATAGAGCAGCTAAGTAATTGCAACATTTTTATTAATTAGACTATCATTACTGCCATGTGCATGGTGTTCTGAAATTCCGCAAATAGTAGCAAACAACCTTTTCCGACAACATAAAGACGATCTTGTTTCAGTCTTAAAGATGCAAGTTTGCGCGTTTTGTTTTTGTTAACGCGTGTTTTCAGCGCACCATGCGAGAGACTGGGAAAGAGGGTAACACATTGAACTCTATAAGTAGACTGGAACGCTAACTGCAGATGAACGCTCCATAACCTGCTTGAGGCCAAAATAGTTTTTCTGCGGTTTGAGCAGAAATACTTAACTCTGAACGTCTCTATTTGCTGTGTTAATTTCAAAACTTTATCTCAAAGGGAAGTGTTTTAAAAATGCAAAAACAATCGAAAATAGCCGCTAAACAATGACATTTACGTAAAATATTATTGATGTTTTTAAAAATTTCCCGTTCATGTAATATTTTCAAATTCACACTTCGAGAGCTTCAATTTGATATATAGATCATCGTGCAGTGTTTAGTATTTCGGCTCAAACCACAGAAAAACTAAAATACAGTGCCTTCAATTTACCCCCCGGAGTTAGCGTTGCAGTCTAGCTATATAGTTCAATGGGATAACATTGGCTCCAGTTAACAAATCATCTATAACTGAGCACAATATATTTCTTATGTGTGATTGATTGAAAAGTTTTAAATTTGTGTAGCTAGCTTGTTTTTCCAGCTAGTTTCTACACAGTTAACTGTTTACCATACATAATCTATATGATGCATGGGTTTGCACCATGGCTATCCTTATAAGAGTTAGTTTGCAGCAGGTTTTTTTCACTTTTGATCTGTTAGAGACGAAGAAGGAAAATAACACATCACATTCCGTTGAATCAATTAATGTCACACGGGACGATGCACTCAAGTGTGGTGACATTGACCTATCTGCCTATGCTGTGACGTCAATTCCAGACGAGGTACAACTGTGTACATCTAGCATCCCTGGGGTGGAGTTTGGTGTCTGTGCAAAAGAGAATTTGGCAGCTGGCACATGGATCGGGCCATATGAAGGACGACGGACAGGTGACCAGCGGCAGATCAATATGGATAAGAATAACACGTACCTATGGGAGGTAGGGCCAGCTCGTTTTTACGTGTACAAAACTTCAATTCCGCACAATATCACAAGGTAGAACAATATTGTTGATTCAAAAAACCCTGAACAGCATTGATATCAGGCTTGAACATGCAAGGTTTTTTAACCAAACAGTATTGTTCAAGCATGGCGCAACAACTTGTTCATAGCTGTTGATCTGACAACCTTGTTCATGGCTGCTGAAACATGATAAATTATGCTTTGTTCAACAGCAAAATCGTTCAAATAGCTATGAACAACATTGACCAGAATCCAGTTGTTGGTTGCGGTCTACATGGATTCTAGTTCTCACTATAAAGATCTCGTATCCCACTCTCTAGATTCCGAATCACACGTATCCTAGATTGTAGCTAATTTTTAGTAACTTGGTCTTAGGTTGTAGTTCCCGGTCCACACTCAATATATTCCACATTTATAGATTCCAGATCTCAGATCACAGGTTCCATGCATGGAGATCACTGTCCATGAATTAGAGATCCTAGTGTAAGGATTCGAGATCCCAACTTGTCGGTTGACTCGGTTCCTGAGTTTGAACGACCATTTTGCATCCTGGATTCACTTGACATGTTGCAGCTTAGAAATGAATACAGCCTGATAATCTAGTCTCTGCTGTGCAAATTCCATGCCATTATCATTATTCATTTCTTAAAGTAATGTATTGTTTTTACGGTTCTTGAATGTGAAAAAGATTGCAAACCAGGACTAAAAGGCCAGGCTGGCTTCGCCACTGTCTAAAACACTACAAGCGAAATTATAAGTGCAATATGGCTACTGTTATTTTCTTTAGATTTACAAAGAAGGCGAAGTTTCTCATTTTATTGATGGAAGTGATGAGAGCTTATCAAGCTGGATGAGATTTATTCGTTGTGCTCGGAGTAGAATTGAACAAAATATGGGAGCATATCAGTATGGGCAGAATATTTACTACAAGGCATGTCGTGATATTTTTGCTGGGGAGGAGCTACTGGTCTGGTATAGTGATCACTATGGTAAACATTTCGAAATCCCTATTGGTTTAGAAGAAAAAACTGTAGGAACATCGGGTGAGTTGCTTTTATCTCAACATTAATATTAGATGAAAAATTGATAGACAACTTCAGCTATGCTTCAGCGAACTTTACGAATCAGAAAGGAAGATTACACAAAGATTATGCGCACGCATGATTTTTGTTTGCGTATCTTTGTTTCCTTGCGTGGCCAAGTTCGGTCTGAAATATATCAGTTAAAATGCTGATCCATTTCTCATCCGCTATCCATGTAAACCAGATTTGCCTCATTTTATATTTCCTTCACAACTGATCACCAATCTTGGACTTATTTCATCAGGTTTGGTAAAAGTAAAACATAACCAGGAATTGCAACCTAGGTTTAAAACATGCAACCAAATTTTACGTTTAACTGTCAAACATCATGCTTTGTAATTAAAAGTAGCACAACCCATCAAACATAGCTAGAAATGAGAACACTGTAGCGTTCAAATTTGAAGTAGAAAATGTGCAACGTTCTAAATAAACGTGGAACTGTAATTAGGTAGAAAGATATTTCAGATTTCTTTTTGATATTTTAAATTTAGAGGCAAAGGAGTTATGGAATTATGCAAGTTCCGTGGACAGAACACCAAGTTGTTCCAACCAATCATTTTCTGCTAAACATATTGAGAAACACACACTGGCATCAACATCATCATCATCATCGTCCACATCACATGATTTATCTATTTTTTCATCCGAGGAGTCCATCTTAACGTTGGGTACTGCAGGAGGACAAGTATCTACACTGAACGAAGATCGATCGGACCGAAATTTGCGCCGCGTTGTCGAAGATTCATCATCGCAATCTGGATGGGAATTTTGTAGCCGAGCAAAAGAACAACCAAAAGAGGACCCAAAGAAAGAGACAAGGACTTTGGAAAACAGTGAATTCCTAAGCAATACTGAAGAAGGAATCTCGGTTTTTGGGAAACTTTGTGATGTAACTAGTAGCAAGAAGGAAGATAATTATGAACCATCACACTCCAGGGATAGCGTGGAGAACAAGGGGATGCAGATGGATAGCTGTGAACTCAAGACTACTCTTTTGGATAGCTTATGTTCGCCTTTCCAGTGTAAACAATGTTTAAAAGTATTTACACAAAGAATTCAACTTCAGTTGCATGTTTGTTCAAAAGCTCCGTACAAACCTTACCAGTGTGGTCACTGCGCATCTAGCTTTGCACATTCCTCAGAGCTACGCAATCACGTGATTGTTCACATGAGCGAGAGGGCATTCAAGTGCGGATTTTGCGGTAGAACCTTCGCGGGCGCAACCACATTGAATAATCACGTGCGCACGCATACTGGCGAGAAACCGTTCGCTTGTGAGAAATGCGGGCGCACGTTTGCGATTGCGACGCAACTGTCGCGTCACATGCGGAACCCAAGGGAATGTCCCAAGCTTACAGAGAACCATGAACAGTTGCGTTGACAACGTCTTTCTGAAAATGTACAACCTAAAAAGAAACTCTAACGAATAAATACACTGTTTTTTAGAATAAAATTGGAATACATACCTTTTGGAAATATTGTCTTTTTATTACGGTATGTTGGATTGGGGTGGATGCAGGTGGGTGAGGGGGAACGTTATAGCCAGTCTACTAGGGTCATTACCAGCCTAGGGCATTCCGTACCACCATGGCTTCGGCAACTCAGTGCCTGGGTACTAGTATTTAGTACCTTATAATAAGCTTACATGAAGTCTAATATACTAGCTTGAGGAATACCCTGGGATGCTGAGAGCGCAGGCACAATAGCATTAAAAGAAGAGGTAAAAAAGAATCGCTTTTATTGCAAAACAAGCACTTTATTTATCGATAAAGGTTATCTTTCTACAAAATTACACCATGTTATTTACAATTAACTACAGGATAGTATTACAAGAATACAGAGTATTGTTTTTAAGCAAAACTTTCGTAAAAAAATAAAGTATAAACTAGTTGAATTACTGGTAAATTTGTTCAGTATGATTTTACTTCATTCGTTCATATGCAAACATTAGTTTATATTTCCAAAAAATTATCTCTACTCCACCTTTTATGAAAGGTACCACTACCAGGATTGTTTGTTATTAATTATTACAGCGTATGGTCGAAATGTTCAACCTGAAAACTAGCTGAATTTAAGAATTCGTAAAATGGAATATCAAAATTTATCACTGAAATATATAAAAACAATTATTGTATATTGAATATAAAAGTACTGAAAAGTAGATCTATTTATCTACAAATAATCAATAATGCATATCCACAATTATCTTACTTATAACATGATAATACGTACACTAATTATTAAAAGGAGCTCTTAAAATATAGAAATTAAATCCGAGAATCAATTTTAGCTGCTTATAAATACAATTTCAAATGTTAAAGTCATTAAAGATTAATGTTCCCAACGCTTATATATGTCGTAGCGAATCGGTTGCCCAATCATCTGCAATCCTGTGATAGTCGTTGATGACGACTTACTTGGGCTCCCTGTGAGAATGTCTTGCCACATTTCTCACACGAGAAGGGTTTTTGTCCTGTATGAGTCCGCACATGGTTGTTCAGCGTCGTTGCACCGGCAAACGTGCGCGAACAGAAGCCGCACTTGAATGGCCTTTCGCTTTTGTGGGTCAACACGTGATCACGCAATTTTCCAGGGTCTGGGAACGATACATTGCAAAAGCCGCAATCGTATGGGTTGTTTGGTGGACAAGGGCATACATGAAGTCTCAGGGACGAGCGTTGTGTAAACCTCTGGCTGCATTGACCGCATTGCCATAAACCGGTCCCATGTTCTTCATTGGGGTCTTGCATCATGTTGGGATGCTCGGTGTCCGTGGGGGATGCAACGGGTGATGCGGAGAGTGGTGGGGATAAACTACCTATTGAGTCTTGGCGGGCAAGATTACCGGTATGATGTACGGTGGACGTGTGTATGTCGGTCACGTGGGGTGGAACTTGGCTGTCACGGTGGGGGACTGGTGGCAAGTTTTTCTTATGCTGCGGGAAGCGATGGCCTGAAAAGTTTGACATCAGAAAAAGAGTGTAAGAAAGGGTATCGTCCATGTCGATGATAACGTTTACTATGATAAAAGTTACTATTTTTAAAAAGCTCCAGTTACTCCACAATTGGTGAGGTATCCAACCGCCTTAAACTCCCAACATATAGGTTAGTCTACTAGGCTGTTTCGTTCGAGAAATATTCGTGTACCTGCATTGTTTTTAGGAGGCAATCCAAAACTTGCCATTTTCATGAACATTGGGATCCCAAAATGCTGTTCGTACTGGTTTTCATACCACACTAATAACTCCTCCCCAGGCTTAATTTCCTTGAACGCACGGTAGAAGATATTCGGTCCGTATTGGATGACGAACATGTTTTGTTCATTTGTGTTGCGCGCGCATCTCACGTAGCGCATCCAGCTGGAAGTGTGTTTGTCTGAGCCGTCGAGAAAATGGTCGAGTTTGCCATCTTTGAAAACCTAAGAAATTTTGAATAAATATGGTCAAGCCAACTGTCTTTAAACGCCAACCAACGAGCTAGAATCAAAAGGCTTCATTCAGGTAACTTGCTTCTTTGTATGCCCAGGTAATAAAAGGTAAACTATATGTTCTGCTGATTTCTTAATCAAAACGTAAGAAAAAAGAACAAACGAATGGGAAAAAACATAGCAGGAATATGTATCTGCTTTTAGCAACATTAAATATTTCAGATGGTTGAAAAATAACCCAAAAACGCAGGCAAAGCAGGCAACAGAAAGCGCAATATGTCGCATTTCATGTTTTTCAGTGCGGTGCATCATGGTCCTAGCGACTCGACCGGCCTTCCATAAAGACGCGCGGTCGTACATGGTGGGAAATTTAAACAGAATTTCTGATCTTCTTGGTTTTATTTCAAATATTTTGGACCAATTCTGAGATAGTAATATGTCAAAAGGAATCATTTTGTCAAATTTGGACCAATTCTGTTATGGTATTTGGACTGAAGATGAAAGAACAGAGAAAAGAACGTAAGTTATGCGATGTCTTTTCAAATGAATATTGAAGCTAAGAGTTATAGTTTACAATGAAGTTAGTATAAAGCATGGAGGATATTTGCAGTCAACTATCTCTTAGTCTATTCTATAATAGTATTCACAGTTCACTTGTTTATTTTATGCTTAGTTTATACTAATATTTTAAGTTGTAAATGAGCAGCAGAGAATAAGATGCTTATTATATATTCCATAATTTACATTGCTATTAAGTTAACAGATAAAGAGCCTTAGATATTAACAAAACATTGACCAAAATTCGAAATATTTCAAACATTTTCTGAATTGGAACTCTGGGTAAGCCAAGCATTAAATATTCCAGAAATATTTTATGGTTCAAAATGTGAACAATTTTGCCAACCATATGAAAAGTGGGGAGCATCAGATTCAGAGCAACCTATTAATTAGTATTATGTAATAGATAAAAAAGCCTACACATACCTCCCAGCAATAGCCTGGGGTGTTTATGTCTGGTTTAGTCACACGTTTTCCCTCATATGGTCCAATCCAGGTACCAATAGGTATCTTAGAAATGGCACAAACCCCAAGTTTATGTCCTGGAATACTTGAATAACATAATTGTAGATCATTGGGGAATGATGTGATGGAATATGTCATTTCAATGTCATCCAAATCTTCACTTTCATCTTGTAGTTCTAAAATATAATTTTGCATAAATTAACATAATTATATATTTTTAATATCACGCTAATTATGCATATATAAATAATAATTATAAAGCAACAAATCCTTTAGAGGATTTGCAGAGCCCATGTTTTTAATACCATGAGATACATCACTCCCCTTTTGGTAGCCCTGTATAATAATCCCAATTCACTGCACCATAATGCATCAAATGTTAATGTAAATTAGTTTTAAGAAAATTTAGTTTTAAGACTTTTTATTGTCATAATATAAACCAATAACAGAGACTTAATTTAGCAAGTACGTTAATACTAATGACGCGTGCTCGTGTTGGGCTCGCGCGTGCTCTCAAGGGCGAATATTTCCCACAAGTGGTTATATGACGCCATGCATATATCAGAGTAATATGCGGACCGACCGACCGACCGACCTACAAAGGCTATCATAGAGACGCGTAGCACGCGTCTAAAAATTAGTTGTAAATATATGATTGTCAT
>JAOTOK010061848.1:6302-17326 GCA_025770025.1 Virgularia gustaviana
CCAAAAACAATCGTGATACAATGATCTTCGATGTTAAAATCATTGTTTGACGATAACTTGGTTTTAATAAGTTCTTTTACTTTCGCATCCTGTGAAAGAGAATTATAGGTTTAGAGGAATGGCCAATTCTAGTTTTAGATTAAATATCAATTTAGGCAACTGAAGGAAAATGGAATTCATTACAGCAGTCTCCAAATTTGTAAAATTGTAAACTTTGGTGGGGGTTAAAATTGTGGGCTTACTCTACATTCGACATGCAGTACGGTTTAGCGATTAGTAGTGGGGAGGTTAGTTACATTCGGAGGTTCATAGTAGTATACTGAAATGCTAATAAACGGATATTTTTGGAAATTGTTCTAGTTGGGGACTGACGACTTCCTGAACGTTCTCTGTCAACTCGTTATGTGTGTTGGATTTTTGACGTTATTAGCATTACACGTCCTCAAGAAACTGAAATAACCCAAGCAACGACGAAGTAAGTAAACAAAATACTTTGCAACAGCCTACGAAACCATTTAATTTAAGCCCCAAATGAAAAAAGGGAAACCTTCGTGTCATAGAAGGAATTTAATTCTCTTCGACACTACATAGACATGAGTTACTGGCAGAACCAAACAATTAAGCCATCAAAAATATTGTATGGCACGCCTCTTTTTCCCTAACTCCATGACAAATGCAAATCAATTAAATTAGTGACATGCATTTTGATATATTATTATAATTAGTGCCATTTTTTATTTAATTGAATTGAATCAGATAGGTTTTGCTTCTAGCTATTAAATAATCTAAATATACGAGACGTAGCTACAGTAAGCCCGACAAGTTGAGAAAAGATACCACAATAATTGTTCACCAATTATGAAAACAATAATCTAATTAATATTGTGTCTTGCAGAAGAAAGATATCCAGTTTTATTTTGTGACATCTCAACACCTTGTCAACCTTGTCCTTGGTAGCCTGAGTTAGAGTAACTAATTCTGAACTAGTAACCCTAACAATTGTGTTTGTTTCCACAACTCAATGTGGACAATCACATAAATGCTACACCGACTGACGAGTAGAGTAAAACTCCTCACTATAGGCCCGGCTGGGAATCGAGCCCACGACATTCCGGCCGTACGTGGATCCGACTAGAATCCGGGAGGTCGTGGGTTCGATTCCCAGCCAGGCCGACGTCACTGCGTGCACCATTTAGCTATCACCGTATAATAACCTAAATGTTATCATCAGTTTGAGAAGAACTGCACTAATAAATAAAAATTAAAATAATAATAATGTGCAATTTTTCACGAATTGTAATTAGCATGTGGGCTAGACAAACTGTCTCGAGCACTTGAATGCTAATTCATCGAAACTAGCGAGATGCCCTTGTATTGTTCTGACATTAATAATTCAGCTTCTGTATCCTTGCCGCCTTATGCACAGCAGTAGTGTGCGCAATAAGGGACAGCAACATTAATGTGCAATAAAATTGAGCAATAAGTTGTCTATGCATGCATTTGTGCATGTCATTATATGCATCAACAAATGATTAAAACTTTAAATATGAAAATTGATTCCATAATTGTAAAATGGGAAAACTGCGTGTTAAATCGGGAGTAAAGTCCATAAAATTTTATATATTTATGTATTGTGTATGAGAATCCATTGTTTGGAATCCAGAAGACAACATATTACGTTGTGCGAATAGTAATAAAAAGTCGTAGAAATTAATTATTTAAACTTTTAAGAAAAACTTTAATATAGTAAAATTATGAAAGCATGGCTCTTATTGTTATGGGATCAATGTAAGACCAAAAGAAATTGATATAAAGTTCATATAATAATTGATTCGGTGACAAGATACGTTTTTCTGTGTAATAAAAAGTCATTTAGTTTAATATAAGGACAATTAATGAATATTTTATGAAAGCCCAAGGGTTTTGGCCATTGTTCTTTAGTACATGTACTAAATAATATATTATAGCGCAGCTGATGGAGGCAAAAGTTACACTCATGCCCGCATTATTTTCGGCTTCAAATATTTCATTTCAACGTATATTATTTGGCAATAATTGCGAAAATAATGGGGTGCCCACATGGTACTGAAATTTGATCGGAATATAATTAAAGTGCAATAAGATTCAATAAGGTAAAATTTACGACAAAGTGACAGTCATATATACGATAAAAACAGAATTCAAAAGCCTATACGTGAACCTTTGCAATGTTGAACAAGATGAAAAACGTTTTAAAAATCACGCTTATACTTCTAGTATTATCAAGACATTACGGAAGAAAATAAAACAGGCCTTACATAAGAGGCAAACCTGAAACATACAAACTCCTATTGTTTGTACAATTCGCGTCTTAATGTGGAACAACTTTTGTTTATCAGTTGCAATTTGTAATGCAGTCGGTTACATCAGAAAATTGCGAAGATAGAGAGAAGTTGGACATAAGAACCATATCCTCCACAAAGCTCTCCTCTAACGTATAAAAGCAATGACTTTTGGATGGTTTTGAAGTGTAAAATGAATTTGTTTTTCGGGGGCTGATGTGTGGAATATCCCTAAAGTATTTAGTATGATGTTAAAGCTTAACATGCATTGCATAACTAACTTCAAAACTAAGTGGTTGAAGAAACGTTCTGCCTGAATGGATGGGAAAGTCGTAATCTTCTTTAGTCAACATTTGTTTGTCTAAAGCATCTACAAAACTCCTACACAATGGTTCATATATTACATGGATTCCCTCTAATTACAGATTTTTGGGCATCGTATCCCCAGACAACATAGGTATAAATTTGGGAGGTGCCAAATATTTTCCGTCATGGTAAACATATGTTGACTTTTTATCAATTTTGGTCCATAGGAGTGCTGTCACCGTGTTATGTAACTTGCGACGTACGTATAAGTATATAATTTACATTCTCTGTTATATCAAAGGCTCTAATCCACCAATGTCATATACAATGTCATAACTGTTCAAACAATAATGAAACCTCTATCCTTGAATTTTTACAGCCGTATTTTCTGCATGTATGATCTCTTTTAAGTCTACATCACCAGATGTATTGCGTTTGGACAAGCGATATAACAAATTACCATGGCAAAATGACATTACATTGGTGGCACTTTGGATCAGATTTAGACGACAACAATGATTGACATTTGTATCAAAGGTTATTGTAAATGTCTTTCACTCTCTTGTGACCTCGCGATAGTCAGATAGATATGTGAGTAGGGCATTAATCTTAAACGAAAAAGGTGAAAAATTAACTTCAATTATTTAACCTTTTCCAATAACATATACGTACACAGCGCGACATTGGTTAATGGTTACAGACTTCAAGTAATAATTACTGTACAGTATAAATGTAAATTATAAAATCGTAAACGTCCAATAAAGGGCTTCTTATAAATGCATTCCTTCGCGAGGAATGGGGGCAGTTTGAGTGGGTGTTAGGTATTTCACTTTTCTAAGAATATGTAATATGTGCATACATTTGTATTTCGTACTATCCGGCTATAAAAGAATATGGCAGTATATAGTTTGGGAATTGCATAACTCTCGCTCGTACTTATGATGTATTCAATCTGCATTTTGTCATTACATTCTTGCCAGTACCGACTTTGTTAACTTAAGAGTCAGGCCTTATTTCTCTCCTGGAAGTGCTTTACTTGTAGAAGACGGGAAGGAAGAAGATAGAGCAATGATAAGGCTATAGGTTAGAACTTTGTACTGTAAATTTAGGGATTGTATTTTTCATTAATTATGACGATACATCAGGAAATAAACCTTGTAAATTGACAGTACATTCTCGGTAATTCATGTTACAGTACTTTTTCTGTAGAATAAAGAGAATGTTCTGTAAATTTACATGCTCTATATTTCTTCACGATTCATCATCATAATGGAAAAATGCAAGAGAGGAGCATGTAAATCTTACAACACAATTCTGTACTGAAATAAAGAACAGAGAATGTACTGCATGTAAATGTACATGTTTCGTCGCGATTCATTGTGAAAAACACAACACGTAAATGTAAAGAACTGTCAGCATGTATGGGCGCGAGAAATGCGATATGTTTTTGACAGTGTCTATATTCGTTTCAATATTTATCACTTTTACAATCTCAGAGAAAAGTTGTTACGCAATTCATGTTTGTGGTTGAAGACCACAGTGACAAGCTAGTTTGATGGATATCTTTGAACTTTCCGCTTTTGGCTACAACGTTCCCCGCAAAAACCGAAGTGCACTACTCTAGTGATGCAAATCACGGCCAAGAAGTGGGCAATGGAAAGAGTTGACGTGCATACAGTTAAACTTGAATCTTGAGGTGATCTGCAAGTGTGCTAATGAGAACAGCTGAAATATTCTCGCAGCTTTATTGGCGGTACTGAGTAAGAACATTGCAAACGTAATTGGAACATATTGACGGAGAGAATCCAATCTTGTAAAGGCAAAACCGCGAGTATTAAAGTACTATAGAAGATGCGTGACATATTAAACTGTAACAGCTATTATGTAACACCTCTATACACAATGTTGAAAATATTCAATTTCAGCCTTTTGGAGCTAAAAGCTAAATAAGGAATTCACGAATTGATGCCGATATGCATACGAAAAACAAACGTGTTTGTTTTGGAGAGTCCTGCTGCCAATAACAATTTTTCGCTTATAATTATCAAAGCTATTATACGCGTGTGAAAAACAGTAACCGGAGTTACTGACGCAAATTCCGAACAGCGAGTGATGAACTTGCGTAGCTGTTAAATAGCCTTAAAATGCAATTTTCTTCTCTCAAGTCTCGCCGATCCAGAATCGTCTCTGTGCTACCATGCTGGTGGATTCGCGTCTACAACACTACATAGCTAAAAATCACGTATGAGTTATGTTTTACAGGAATGGATGGTTTAGAAACAAATATATTCCACAATGTAATATTTGAATATAAATAAAGCAGAATTTATAATGACTCGTAAACCAAATGGCGGCGTTGTTTGTAACTAAAACGATTCTGCCAATAATAATTTTTGTGTTTTATTAGACGTTATTACATCGGGCGCTGTGCGGAATATTTAATGTTTGCCGCAATGTCTCTCTGGATCGAAGACCAAATTTTTGGTGTTCACCAACGTCACCATGTGGAGCGCGCGCGCGAGTACTTTCCCCTAGCACAATTTTTTTCGGCAGCATCACGCATTGATCCGGTTCGTTTATCTACACACGAAAACCGCGCCTGAGAAACCAAATGTTTGTTTTGAGAAAGATGCGAAATTATAAGCCGATAAGCAAACGAGACATTGTCTTGTCTGATGATAACCTATGGTTTCAGAACCGCGTAGCCAGCGCGCGCACGTTTATGTATGCGAAAACGTAAACATTGAATCATATGGTCATATACAAAGGTCGTGGATAACCACAGAGCCTTTGTATCTTGTAAATCTGCGCTCGCCATGCACGGCTAGGCGGGAACCTGTCAATCGCGTACTCTGAGTAGTCAATTCTATAGCCCCCTGACAGAGTTACAAGCAAAAGCACAATATTGACAAACCACTAATAGCCGCGTGAACGCGCGCAAGAGTAGTCCCTGACTACTGAGTATCCAAATTATAGCCAGTCCAAGTTACTGTAATTGTATGGTATAGCGAGATCTAAGTCAGCGTGACTTGTTAATTTGAATAACCGGTTAAATGGGAAACGCGTCTTTCTGATGAGCGAATTGACTGACGAGTCACGCTACACTGGTTACGTCCCGATGATTTTGTTCTACCCGGCAATATCTGATATCTATCTATCGATATCAGCTGGTATTACCATAACCTACATCACATCCCAACCGCTGCCTGTTGTTGAAAGATTACACAATTCTAATCTGACCGTTGCACCTTTACTTACTTTGGGCATGCGAGCATATTTGCCGGTGCGAACATCGCGAATTTGCACGATATCCAACAAATCTGTTTCCTGTAACGAAACGAAGTCAAATGTCACCGTTACTGAATAATAGCATTTTCGCAAATGGAATGAACATACATGTCAGTTGTAGCGAGGTTAAACCTCAGCGTAAGCCTGAAGAATCCGGCTTCAGTGTAGCTGCTGCTAATATATTATACAGCCTTTATATACGTATAGACTAGACTTGACAGCTCTAAGATGTTTTAAAATGGAGCTTACTGCCTTATCTTCGTACTTCCAAAATAGTACATGTCCAGAAGGATCGATTTTCGTTGTGCATGCTTGAACGGTTCCAGAATCCTACAGCGGGTACATAATAAAAACAACAGTACACCTTCATGTATATAATAGTTCAGTAACTGCGGTCTCGTCGATTTAAGCCTATCAGATAGAGATCTAGGGATTTATATACTCTCGGACACAACCAGGCAAGATCATTCAATGCAGACCCACGATGTACGTTATAATAGGATCATTGGACTGGTCGGGCTTTATTACTGACTGAATGGATCGACTACAAACACAGCTCGACTTGATTCATCGTCGATCGATGAAGACCAGTCGTTGAAGCGAAGCCTGATTAGTAGTCGCACTCAGTCAACGTTAAGGTTAGATAACGAAACTATACTTAAAGATGTCAATGCAAAGAAGCGTTTAAAAATTTATTAAAATGGCCTTGTTTTCGATTATAAAGCTTCGTGGCAACTGCACGAAACACGAACAGAGCGACACTGATAGAAACTGAAAGAAGCAATCACCGTGGACTACCGAGATTAATTTCAACTACAGAAGTTTGTACGTACATCATCCCACTTGATGAAACTTCCTCCGTTTACAACATGATCCGGTACCTTTGGCAGCTCTAACACTTCGGTGTAGATCCCTCCGCTAGCCATAGTTCATATTTGCAAACGTTGCCAGCTACTCAGCTTGTGTATTTATGGATTTTGAATAATTCATGTTGATTTGTATTTGTAAGACCTGTCGTAATCAGGCGGCCCGCGCCATTGGGCTCGAGCAATGACGAGCGAGCAGCCAGCAGCCGCTCTAGCATCACAGGGTAATATTATGTATACAAGCTAGACTTGAGTGCGTCATTCCAGGGCGCTACCAACCAAACATGTTTAAGATTAATCCACTTTTTTCGCGTAATTTTGTTAGGAAATGAACGTTAAATGATTTTGTCACAAGTAGCGAACGACGTAGCCCATCAATTCTCACCCGCTTCGCGCATCGATGTAGCAAAATTGGGGACTCAAAATGCGCTATATAATAATTTAGCGGATACTGCGCAAGCCAGACAAAATATAAATCTTTAAAATAAATAAGGTCATCGCGATGTCTTTGGCTATACAAACAATTCTAGGAGTATTATTACTTGTGAAAATCTGTTTTAATCAAGATAACAGCAACGGTGTTTAAGGTCCCCAACGTCAAGATTAATCTACATTTCAGTTTGAAAATCGTCAAGTTATGGTTGCACAAAAGGCGAGGCTTCGCCGACCCCGGCTATCGAGGGTCGAACGCGTTTCCATAGCATGTCAACAACAGAGCTAGTTACCGAAACTATTGCACAACTCAAGCAATATAACACGCATTATTAAAACCTGACTCAGTTCACGGTACAGGAACGTAAACACGTTGTAAAGGCGTGCGCGTCATATTGAAAGAAATATCAGTTGATGATTCATGTCCAAAAGTACTCATTTTTATACCCGTGCGTTCATTTACTATATTCCCATAAGCTAAGCTAACGTTGCAAGCGATAACAATGAAGTAATTTGGGCCATGGAGCTGCACACATTATTGCAACGATCAGAATATTCGGTAGTATCATCATTTAATGGCAAGCTGTGAATTAAAAATTGATGCGCTGTGAAGCAATATAGGAAGGAGTGAACATCGCGTATATCAATTATATAGAAATACAGTATATATGAACGACCTCCGAGGCAATGCATGCACGCCACAATTACAACACTTTATTCTTCCATCATCTTTCACCAAATTGTGTGTTGCAGAATAATTGCAATGAAAATAAATGGAGTATGTTTTGTTGCGACAAAATTTTTCCTCGAAAGATTAAGTAAAAAAGCAAGACAAAAAGCTGGGCTCTTCACAAAGGACGATACCTGCTGCGAATAACTTGCTTTTATTGACAGAAAATTCATGAGCGCTAGCTAGCAATGGTCAGAACAGGGCCAGCTGTCTATCAAAAACGAACCACTTCGAATAGTTTTGGTCTACATTTAACACTTCAACATTACAAGAGATCGTAATTGTTCAGTTATCTTGCTAACTATGTACAGTACTCTGGTAAGAATAGATCATTTCACACCACATTTCATAGCAGTTGAGAAGACGACCGCCAACGCTACAGAGTACCATTGTTGGTCGTTGTCGCAACTCCACCGTATCATTCAATCTTTGGCCTTGGTCTGGCGTTCTCCCTTTTGTTTGCAACGTCTTCGCTGCGAAGGCGGTCTAGATACGGCTTCGAAGCGTACAGCACCCCTGCAGCTGCAATCACGAGGCCAGCCCTAAAAATAATTACCATAGATGTTAACACATGCTGGTTGTAAATGGCCCTACCAGAAATTCAAGTGTCTCTAATACCGAACGCAATGCATCACTTGGCTCTTGTGGTTGCGGCTTACATTATTAGACGTGTCATTTTTACCCACATTGACCGATGACTTGTGTCAGAAACGAAATACAAGATACATTTATACCTAGCTAGTGTTATTGTATAGTGTTTTACGTATGCAGTTACTACCTTGCGGGAAAGGAAATTTAACCAAATATAATTGATTAGAAAAATCCACAGGGGCCGATTTAATCCATCAGCAGATTAATAAGTAAGCCTGTCGACAAACACCACAACATAATGTTTTTGAACAAAGCTATTTAAAAGGGAAAACATTATTAATATAATTGCTCTATTTAAATATCAACAGATAACAGCCTGGAGGAAAACAAACATGGTTAGTCTAGCACGGCTCACTAAAAAGCGCTGACCAGGTCGGGGTGAATGGGAAACCCAGAACTGCTATCACGGAATGCTATCTATAAAAGTAAACCGTTTTACATGTCATTATCTCTAAAATGACAAGTGGACACTTGTGTCCTAATTCCTGCTAATGATAGATTACTCACGACAATGAGGTGACAAGGCGCCTTTCTTTCAACTTGGTGCAAACATGATAAGCAAAATTAACCAATGACGAACGACTGAATACAGAATCCTTTGTTTCTTCGTACCAATATACGCAGAAACAAAGAATTCTGTAAGAGGACGACCGGAACACAATTACTTGCGCCTCTCCTTACGCCGGGAGCAAGCATGGCGAGCCATTTCTACCCGCGGGTCAACCTGCTGTCGACAACCACCCTGTCACCATGGTGATAGACTCATTTCTACTCGCACGGTATATGTTGTACTTGTAAATTCAAATATTTAAATAATGCTAGACTGTGATGTGAGCTCGATTGTATGCGCCTTCAACCAGCAATTAGGCATTTTCAAGCATAAATTATTAAAGACCCGCACGATATTAGCAGGATATTAGTATTATCAATTATTCAACAAGATAACAAGGTTTTTTACCAAGTGTCCCAAGGAAGTCCCCTCAACTCAAGAGAAACTGAGGATTTATTACCCTATTTTTCTAAATCGAACAAATACATCAAATCACAAATTCAGTTCGCTACAAAATCGTCACTGATATTAACGAGGACTTTTGAAGATCATTTGAAATATGGTGTAGTTCTTACTGAGAACATATTTGTATTTTTTTTATTCCATTTCTTTCTGGAAGTGTTACGCTTAAATATTTGATATGCATATTTTTTCGAGGGAATCCTACTGCACTGAGAAAAATACAGTGGGGTTCAAAAGTTTGAGCTAGTCCAGTGGATAAATTGTGCCAATTTCCAAGAAATAACCCCTTTTACGTTGGCAAATGATTTATGCAATGTAAAAACGCAGACTTATATGTTTACAATGTCTCTCGCACATCTTTTTGGTAGTTATAATGGCATTTAAGTCATACTACAGTCGTCCAGAGCAATATCGTTCTTATACCAAGACCAAATGGTCCAAATAACGCAGTGGAGTAATTCCATGGAGCAATAATGCATTGTCGCGACGCAAAGTTGCACGGAAGATAAATGTAATCACAAGTAGTTGTGATAGGGAATGTTTTACCAGCCTCTGGATTACCTCCTAACGGATCAAGGTCCGGAAATCATAAGCCAACACATTTAATAAGAAGGATGCGTACACTTAGAAAACTTAAACAGAACGGCAATGTTGTTCCCCAATTATCGGAGACCACAACCAAAAAGTTTGAGCAGTTGTTCTGCTTCTGTTAACTATTGTTTGCATGAGATTACTAGGTGTTGCTGCTCTGTTGTATAAATGTTGTGTTGGTTTACTGATCTGCCGTTAATGTGGTACAGCTTTTGGCCTCCCACATCTGTCTGCGCGAACGTAATCTGACTTCTGCCGGTTAAACATTCCAGCATCCTCTGTCACAACTACTTGTGATAATACATTTATCTTCCGTGTGAACTGCACGTTGCGACAACGCATCATTGCACCATGCAATTACTTGACCTCCTAGTATTTCACTACGTTTTTGGGCTTCCTGGGTGACGTACAACGTAAATACCATCAGTGTAACTGCCAAAAAGGTTTATAAGGAAAGAAATCCTCAGCATTCTGTACAATGCACATGTTCAGGTTCCATTTATCATTTCCCAACTCATATGCGGCATTATTTACTGAACTTGGACACAAAAAGGTATCTACTTGACTAAACTTTTGACAGTTTTTCACCTCCACCGTTACGCTGTACGTTTACTTACAAGTCATATAACCCATATAACCACATAGAAGAGTAAGTAAAGTCTTTTTAAGTTTTGCTTAGGGATTGCAAAGAAAATAGTGTTTTTGAAAAGCACATTATGCATTTTGATACCTGTACCATGCCCATGGATCCTATAGGATCCTATAAGATCCTGTTTCAGATTATGTTTGATTTAGGATCATGTCAAAATCCTAAACCAAACAGGATC
>JAOTOK010062070.1:0-17309 GCA_025770025.1 Virgularia gustaviana
TTGCTCGCTTCCGTCTTCGACGACTGGTGACGTCATTTGTCAGATAACCAAGATGTGATTTGGAACTGTCCGTTACGGTTGGGTAGTCGATAGAATAACTGCGAAGGTTTCGGATTAACAGACCTAGAAATACAAACGGCGGGTGTTTATATTGTTTCATACAAACTATGTCGTAATGCTATTTATAGCCACCATATTGGATTAAGCCAAACAGCCTGGTATGGAGTTGGGTTGTCAGGTTATATATAGAGTTCGAATGGTATTAAATGTTGGACAAGTCCTTCGTATAACTATAGTAGCCAATTTTTCTTATAGTTGTAATTGAAGGAGCTTTTATACACAATTCTAATGACGTACCTCGAAAACTGTAATCTTTTCGGCTGGACTCCAACCTGCAGCAGCCCTGCGATACCGGTACAGCGGTCTGCCAACTGAGCTACATAGCCCAGTTGCTGAGCATGACCGTATGTATGTTGCCGTCATACTCAGCAACGGATCTCTATAGCTTAGTTGGCAGAGCGCTGTACGGGCATCGAAGGCTCGCTGGCTCGAGCCTAGCCGGACATTTGCATTTTTCGCAACTGCTTCCGGTTGGTCCATAAAATTGTGTATTTAAAACTCTATAGAGTCAAATTGTTCAACTATCATCACCAAAATATTGTTCCAGACATGGTTGTTGAACTTGGTCTAAGTTACAGTAAATTCAAACAAGTATCATATGTATAAAATCTTAATGGTGTCTCTTTCATCGTCGTCGGACAAATCGATAGTTGATAATTGTTCTGGTCCTTTCCAGGCTCCATATTTAGTTGTACATCTTATATCTTTCGCGCCATGTTAGTAATTCGGCGAACGCTATTGGTTTATAACATAACTCTATTTATACAAGATACCAGCACTGATTTCAGTATATAGAAGATACATAAAATCTCCTAAAATATATCAGAAGTAGAAAGTACAACAGTTTTTACTAATACATAAAGTACATTTACAAAAAGTCTGTCAGTCTCGGATGTCACGGTGTAAGATATTTTGTTGTCGTACGAGCCTTCGAAACACGCTCATTTCACAGTACCAATTTGAATAAAGTTTAACATAGGTTTTGACGACTTTCTCATAGCTGTTGAAGAACATTTTGCCCAAAGAAAAACTTTACAATTATCTTTTCACGAAATCGATAAGCCAATAATCAAGCAGTCCGCGTGGGAGGAATATCGTACAGCAGGTAATTTTAGAGAACGCTGCAAGCTTCGTCATCAGGTCACATTGTGCAAGGTCATAATAAATTACACAGAGGGTATGAAGTGGGCGAAAGTCTCAAATTTCAAAGTATTGTATGTTCTGACTTTAGGTTCCTGGATGAAAAATGGATTTTGTGTTAACATGCAACCAACAATCTTTAATAATAATATTAACTTTAATAATAATAATAATAATGCAGTCTTTTCCCTTATATCTAATCATCACAGCTGCATGTAAAGGCTTTATAGTCGAAGGAGGGAAAGTTTGATTATAGCCTTTACTTTACATATAAATATACGAACAAAGTTCGCGAGTTTAAAGTTATTGAAAACTTCGCATATCGCGCTTAAAAGTTAATGCGCTTCGCGTTTTAAAATCCAATAAAGTTGAGGTTCGGGGCAGTTCATTGTTCTACTTTCTATTGTTGAAATAAATTATCCCACGGAAGAAATTATGTCCAACAGGACGAAGGAAATGGGTCTAGGTGTGGTCAGAGACAGGGGAACGCCCACCTCATGATCGAATGATTGTCACAGGAAGTACACCTGTGGTACACAAAATTAACTGTGACATTTATATATCACTTTCGAGGAACATATGGGATGATTTTATCCTCAAAGGAGAACCTTGATGGTCAAATAATGGACCAGAGGAAGTTTCCCGCCAGTAGACAAGGTCTACCCCGACATTTTATTTGGTTATTTCAGTTCCCCAATTAAGATTTGGTATTTTCCATATATAGTTCTTTTAGGCTTCTGTTGCACAGGGCAATTTCTTTGTGTATAGTAACTTGGCTCGCAATAATGATCCCAAGTAATGTTCAGCAGACAAAATCCCACATATATAATACACGGTGTTGCATATCAGTGATTTTTTACCTCAAAACATGCATCGAGGTCTGTGTTGCGAGACAAGTTACATGAGCAAATCTCACCTTGTGACTCGACCTTCAGATATGTGTTGGATCTATAGATCCATTTCAATCCCGTCTGTTTACAACCAGCCTCATATATGTAAGAAGTATATGTTGCGAATGGAAAATGGTCCAGACAATCTCTCACTGCATGTGAAATTAACTTATATCATGACTGTCTATAATAGTTATTTATTATCAGAAAAAAGCCTAGATTAAGATAAAAGTTATAGCAGATGGTATACAAACTTCTCCAGCAATCCAGTAAAGTAATGGAATTTATTTGGTAAAATACGTTTAAGCAGCGTTGCCATGGAACCAGTGACGTTTTAAGATGGCCGCTATGTCAACCTCATTTCATAATTTTCAATGACCTTTGGTATTAAATCACAAAAAGACTGGATCAAATTTTGTGCAATTTAATCGACAATTTCAATTTCAGACATTGTATTGTTGTTAATAGATATTAGTTTTCCTCAGAGAAATGATTGATATGGTGGAATAATGATTTTTAAGCCACTTAAAATATGTGCATTTCGTTTTTTTTGTGGATATAAAAAACCCTAGGACGCAAAATACTTTAAATAAAAAATAAACCTTATCGGTATTCCTAATTTTCGATAAAAGTCAACAATATGGCTAAGTAGAGGTTATCGTATGAGGGACGAAATCAAGAAGCCTATTACTACCCCCGTGTATATCAACCTCAAATCCTCATAAACCTCGCTAACTGCATATTATCTTTTCTACTCGTTAAAAGTATATTATGCTATTAAACAATGTCTATTCTATGATGGGCAGCATCAGGTCACATTACTGACAAAGAACAGCCAATCGGAAACGAAAGCGAAAACAAATTAGGAAAAATTTCGTCGCATCGAATAGGAATAACGTGATGCGAAAACTCTCCGATAATCCAGGTCTGTTTATTGTCGCTACATCACTATGGGGTCAATTGGTGAAACAGGAAACACGTTCAATTGTTTGTTCTGTAAACGTCGACAGAAATCTAAAACTACAGAACCTGTCACTCTACGTTCAGCGGGTAAGTTGTTCAAACAACTGTGATTAGTGCAAAGGTCAGTTGGCGTCGTTGACTTCCAGTCTTGAATGAAAATTCAGATTGTGTCATATGTCAGGCGATATTTCTTTTAACAACACATCATTCAGCAATTATTTAATCAAGAAAGGAAAAAATGAAATAAAAAATCGTGAAAAAGTTCAAGTTCAATCGGTTATCACAGCTAAACTAACCCGTAATACATGCCTTTAGTGAAAGATTTGTTAGGAAAACACATGGATGATAAAAGTGCATATGACACGAAATTTGATCCATGGCGGAGACATCACAATAATGTAGAATACCTACATTTTCGTTTATAAAATGAACTCCCCATGAAATAGGAATTATATATTCCTTGCACATGATGCCTTTATCTTTGAAATAAAGTTCAAGTTACACGTTTGTCTAGCACCAGAGCTGGAATTTTAATTAGACTACGTGCTATCTAGACTTCATTAATCACGTTTAGTAGAACTTTACGAAATCGTTTCGGTTGCAAGTACTTGTTAAATCAATCAGTTTTTTATTGGGAGTACGCATCAAGGTTTGACGCATTATTTGACGTGAGTTCGCAGTTGTCATAGAAACTGGTTTTGTCTCATCCGCGCAGTCTACACACCAAGAATCGCACAAGCTGTAACAAGGCGCTGGCCCGTAGCGGCCTTGCTACTAGGTTGTTGATGTAAATCAAGCACCGACAGCGACGCCTTCGCATGCCTTTTTCCAGACTTGTTTACAAGTCGTCAACTAGTTGTTACTAGTTGTTAACAAGTTTTTTATTCTACAGACTTGCTACAAGCTTGCAACCATCAACTTGGAAACAACTTGTTATGCATTCATAACGAACAGTCTTGATACAACTTGATAACAAGCTTGCTATAAAGTTGTTGTGAGATTCTCGCGTGCATGTGTAAGCCACCATCACTCGGCGACAAATGTTCGACACTGAAACTACCATTGCGAGCAATGAACAAATGATCACTCAACAAGAGATATGGGGTCAGTTGCAGTTTTCTTTCAGCTACCGCAAATGGAGCTGGAAGTAAAGCCACCATACCTTTGTGCATTTAAGCAAATTGGAAAGTGTCAATAATTGACGAAACAAGATATACACACAAATAAGACCGCTCTCTTTTCCCAAGTGTGACATTCCTTCGTTTTGCGCGATATGTTTTATAAAGCTCATCAGCTAGTCATTACGTAAACTCGCTTCTAAAGGCGAAGGCTTCTAAATTATTACACCAATATGAATTATATATACCAGTATGAATCCTGTGCACTCAATTACTGGAATGAATATTTTCTGAGTCAAACCACACTTATAAATATGCAATGTGATGTCACAAGTACGACATTTGCACATCAACAAACCCGAATTTTTCAGGAATGAAGTAAGCTACCAAAGTTCTAGTTCTGGTACCTCGTCATTTTAAAGATCTTCAACAAGTAACCATAAAATTGTTTGATTCAATGCATGCATTAGATCTCTCTCGCTCGTAAGTCACCAACATTATAAAAACATATGCTTCGGTATACTTCACTATTATTTCACTACTCGCTTTGTAATTCAAAAGTCTGTCAGTATAAAAGGTCTGTTTTACTTAGAAAAAAAATAATGCGAAATATAGTAGATTTCTTTATCCTAATTCTAAAGATTCGCCAGGTTCCGTTTCGCTGATCCGAAAACAAAATTTTCTCTGTGGAAACAATCCTTTAAAGAGATGTTCTGTCATTTAGTCTATATTTTGCACGTTTCTACGACATATTACCAAATAATACTACCGACATATTATTGCAAAGTGAGTCTCACTGCAGCTTGGATCAGCCGTCACGAGCAGCCTCTAGTCGTATCACGTCGGCTAGACGCGACGTGGCAAGGTGTGTGTCTATCTCAAGGTGTCTGTGACCAAACCGACGAAGAGATTGTGTGAAAACTGTGGCGCCATTATAGCTTACCCCGTGTCTGAGCACAGCTCCGCCGTGTGCAAACAAAGGGGACTGTGAGCTTTGTTTGCTTTGCCGTCCTGCGACATGGCTCGCTTGGTAATCCTTGGGCCGTATTAAGCGTGTATATGGCTATATATATAATGCATACACTGGGTTGTACATCATAGTACACAACAATCACTTTAGTCGTGCAATGAAAGACAATCAGGGAGCAGTTGGAAAAATGCAACTTATAAAGCCTCCGGCTCCGGCTGGACTCCAAACAGCGGTCCTGGGGATTCCGGTGCAGCACTCTACCAACTGAGCTGCAGAAATCAGTTGCCGCCCACAAGTGTGTGTAGATATGAGGTTGAGGAGTGTTCAAGCCGGAAGCTGACAAAATTACATTTTTGCAGCTGCCCCCGGTTGGTCTTTAATAATTTCTATACATGTAGCTTTCTTGAATTATATCACCATAGCAAATACGTAGTCATCCTACAACACGATTTTCCTGCGTTTATACGTCCGAAAAACTCAAAATGTCGTAGGCATGATATTTTGTTTTAAAATTGAAATAAGTTAATGGCTGATGTGAACGCTAATACAACCAAATATTGCACTAGGACCCTAGGGCTTGAGAGGATTATTCAGTGAAGCTGTATGATTTTCGTCTTAGATTAAAATATTCCACGCTAAGTAGACATTTCCTTTGAAATAAACCAGAACACCAAATCTCATTCATCAGGGATAGGGGGTTCATGGAAACACACCCTGAGCGAGTCTCATTCTATAATACTAATACTAATTCTATAAAATTGTTGTAATAATGTAATAATTATATGAAAGCGCTGTTGTCTAATAGCGCAATATATAACATTTATCATGAGACCACGAACTTTCTTTTGACACCTTGACAAGATTTTGCTGCCATCAACTAGATTACTAAAAACCATACAACTTTATTTGTAGGAAAAAGACTTGCAAGACAAATATTCTAGTTCAGGTTGGATACCAGAAAAGCTGATTTCCGAACCGAAAGATCTTCTTTACACATATAGATCGAGAATGGTGAAGTGACTAGAATACATAATATCCTGAATATTATCGACTGTTAGCAAGGAAAGATTACTACAAGGTTACATCATTATTATTCTAGCATAATCTTTCCGCTTTTTGCTGCCATGGACATGACTTAAAATATTATCACGACTCTCAATTTGTTCATAATTACAGACAGACTTCGCAGGTGTTTTGGCACTTACAAGGATTTTCTATCATTTCAGACCAAATATTGTAGAGCGTTGTCACTAAAGATATATTTTGCGTTTCGAACGGATTGTCTTGGCACAATTAATTATCAACTTATTAGTTGTCTATGATGATGTGAAAAACTAACAATTCATGGTGCATTTACTCCAACAACGATGTAGTGCCTCTTCAGAACTCAAGATGTTTTATTAGCTGTTACAAAACTTGAAGAAGGTGTGAACAAGTGTGTTTGCATTGCGAATGTATCACACTAGGAAGAGTTTACTTTGTTTGTCTTGATGTTGATTCTACTTAACTGTTCTTCAAAATATCACATGACTTGCATGCTAAACCTGAATTTTTCTTATAACACAACACGTTTTTTTCACAATTCGAGATCCAAAGGATGCCCCTTGAGGCTGTTTTAGGTGTTATAATCTGTATTATTTACTGATTATTTCATAAATCAATTTGTTGTTCCGATGATAAGGTCTTTTGTTTTTCAGTATCATTAAGTACTATAACCAATCTACACACGTTTGACAATTTCTTGACATTCTTTTGATTTTGAATTTCACACTACCTATTTCTCTTTATGAAATATACTTGCGGGTAAACAAAACAATTTGTTAATATAATGGTTTACGTTTGGCTTTGTAGTCCAACATAGCTGCCAGAATGCATCATATTTCCTTGTTATCTCTCTTTTGTTTCGAGGTTTTTCTTCAGATCCCCTGGTTTCCCTCCTTCAGCAAAACTAACAAAGTGCCATGAGGGTTATCAGCGTGTATATATTATACTGTCACGTGTCATCCTTATCAACCAAGGTATATGCACTTTAACGCAACCACTAAACAGAACATGTATTACCTTACTATACCTGCGCTGCATGCATTGTCGGCTACTGTGTCGTACTTGAAATCTTAAGATCTCTGCCAAAAGATCCGTCAGTTCCTATGTGAATGAGTGAGTGCGTGCACAAATCACAATGTTGCTAATTGAATATTTTTCACTACAAAAGGCGGTCACACCAAAGCTGCGCCGTCATTAACTGTGCATCGGAAGTGAAACCCATCAAATTTTTTAAAAAAGTACTTTGCGTTCGCGGCAGCTAACCACCAGCTGCCCACCAACCGAGAGAATCGAGTTCCAAGTCAGGAATTAGACCTTTATTTATGATTATGCGTTTTTAAAAGAGTCTGCAATAAAAAATAGGGCCGTTGGCTATTTTACCATATGACCTTGTGTACGCGTGAACTGAAATAACTGTTTCGTACGAACAGAATAGTGAATGTGCCCCTAATTCAATCAATCATTCCGAATGGTCTTCTTTTGGCAAGTAGAACCATCTAGCTATTTTCAATCTTCATTCGCTCTTGGAATTTACACTATCTACTCAGCACTACAACTTTTTTTGGATTACAATCATCTAGGGTTACCCACAGTAAAATGGTCTGGTGTTAAACTAAGCAAAGTGATTTTGTAGCAGAGATTGTTCTGTTACAACAATCAGAAACACAACAATCAGAGCTTGTGCTGTGGATAACCAGATACCTACAGTTACCATGACCACAACAATTAAATAAGAAATTTCATTAGCAGCCATAAAGAAAAACAGTTTATACCAACGTTGACGTCTAGAAGAGGTCGAAACTGTGATATAACCTAAGCATACAACTGCCATGCAGTTATATTGCCATCATCCTTTCTACACCGTCTGATTTGGATGTTTACTGATTACCACTATAGACATATAATATTTCAAAGCAGTCAAGTACCATAATATTCTCTGTCGCAAAACTACTCCGATATCTTCAAGATGGCTAAACAATTTTCTTTTTTTATGTAATAAAAAACTCATCGCCGTTTCCGAATGGACAGCTATAGTATACCGGTTCTGGAAATCATTCAACATTATATTAAACTAAAAGCTTGATAACATAAAGCTTGCTTGATCCCTCTGTGCCTGGCGGGCGACTGCGTGTTCCCCGCCGTCGTACGGGTCACCATCGGCGAGCTCACACATTGCCATCAGCTTCCGCCCGCCCCTTGTGGGTCCGGGTTTGAAAACATCACTCGTGGATCGATACAAAACAATAACGTGCTGGAAACAGCCTGTAATAATCGATTCAAGTCGCGACACTAATCTTGTTTAAAGTTATGCAGCAGGTCGTTACAAAAAAAGTAGAAGTATATATCCAATAGTCGCGAGTACCTCTGGAATTTCTAAATACGGACAAACTGGTTAAAATTACGAATATCCTATCCGTATTTTGACATTTTAACATTTAATTCTATAAAGCTTACGAGTGTTTAAAATAGCGTCTCAAACTATCCAACTTGAATTACTAGTGTTGTTAAATATGCATTTATCTTGGCTTGGCTTCATGAAAACAATGCGTTCGAAATAACTATAGTTAATGGATGAAATTATAAACGGTCACTCCGCCCCAAATTTAATTATTAAAAAAGAGACATATGTCGAATAACGTAGTATAAATGTCCATATTTAAAAACAAAGTTTGCAGGGTATAGTGAAGTTGTTTTGTGGAGTAATTTTAATAATCAGGACAAGTTTTATAGATTTAAGAATTTATTTATAGATTCAAAACGATAAGTTGATAACATAATGACAAACAACCTTCCATGGCCAAGCGAGGAAAAACGCGACATAGCTACTGTGGTGTATTACATATTAAATACGTTTCCATGTTTTCGTAAATTTTTCAAGATAATCGTCAAGGTCACAGATTTCTACCTTTTTCGTAAGATTCGTAAAATTATTCGTTGTTCTATGTATCTGTAATTGGAATAGTGTTTTTAGTGTTTGTAAACCTTCTGCATTGTTACTACCAATCTAAATCTAGTGTATTTCCAATAATCGTATCTTTTTCACATTGAAATTCTTACGCTCCCTCTTGGAAATCAGATTTGCTGAAGAGGTCAGCGTAGTAAAATAAAGTTTTACCTACCTATACCAACATGTTAAGTGGTGCTACTCATTTTGTAGCAAGAATACCCGAGGCCAAAGTTTGATGTAATTAATATATAGTAGCAAGGCTTGACAACAATTACTTTCATTTCATATTTGGTGTTGTGATCTCTCGTTGCCTGTACAACGACGCAAATTTGAACTTATATACGAACACTGTTATAACCAAGTAATTAAGACGTCTACAATACACCGTGCGATAGTTCACCTTGACGTGAAATAATTATCAAATTACTTGTTTTTAGTAACTGCTGTCGCTGTCCATCGCAGTTTGCGTATAAAGTCAGCCATATTAACAATGAGTCTGCTAATCATGACGCAGCAATGCTAATGTTTTTTTTTTCTTTCCCGTAGCAATATTGATGCTCTGTGTTTACCCTTAGCCCTATTCAAAGAAACGGGACCTTAAGGAGAGTTCTTATTGCATAAAAAATCTTCGGTAAATTTAAGAAAAAAAATAATGGCTTCTGATGAATATATAGATAGTGGACCCCCGAGCACAATACTGGCCCAGTTACCAGAACCATAAAATCTTGGTAACGCTTCTCCTGCTGTTCACGCAAACTATTTGATGCTACCGACTACTTACGAAATTTCAATAAGCGACGGCGACGATGGGGATCAGGACTACCGCCGCGTAGTAACGTTAACAACAAATGATGATTCCCGGACGATTGGCAGCAGCATAGCGTGTTACGAATCAGGCTGTGTAAATCGATTAACGAGCTTGGCAACACGCCGCGTGCCAGATTAAATAGCGCACATTATGCAAATCAAAACAACGCAGTCTTAGTGACGCGCAACACAGTTGTAGTGCATTATTTGCGGCGCTATCTCATTGTGTATTTCATTTGACAGATTCTATACTCCAGGTATGTTAATACTAGCATAAGCGTGTTTAACTGAGTATCTCGTTTTTGCAAGACTCTCGGCTTCTGATGGAGAATAACTGCAATTCATAAATTAAGCCAATCAGTCAAGCTGAATACAACGGGTCATTTAAAGAACGACACAATACTATCATCATGCAAACAAGAAATAACAAAGAAGAAAACCTTGGACAACATCCTAATTTTGTATATTTAGCTTAATTGTATAGCTAATAATCCTCCAACTGGCTCAGACTTGCCTCATTATCCTACCTAGAACGCCGTGATTATTAATGTTTTAGGTAAACATTTCTAGCGGCAATGAAATACAATAACGTTCTGAATGGTCGTCTAAGTGTCGTTCAAAATAACGTTCCGACTAACGTTTCAAATAATGTTCTACCCTAAGGCTGGCTGCCTTACTCAATAAACAACCAAATTTGAATGAGCTGCCGCGTCATGTTTTTAAACAAATCTTAATACACCAAAGGAAGGTTTCAGTGCGCAAACTGTGCGAATTTCACTGTGTTAATACATTTACTACGTGCAGCGTTGGAGAAATCGCGATATTTCACGGCAAAATTGACAGACGCTCTTGCTCGATAACTGCTGATAACGTGACTGATAACGAGCAGACATTTTGTGTCGAAATCCGATCACAATAAACGCGAGAGAACAACGGAAATCTTTAGAATAAACGAAGCAAAGCGGGCGAGAATTATTTAAAATACAAAATGTGAAGTAATCGTACCTTGTCGGTGTTCTGGGGACCTGACATCTTCCAGGTTTTCGATCTAAAAGTAGAAATGGTAGACGTGAGTGATCGAGGATTTTCGCAGAAAATGGTAGACAGAGGAATGTCATGTAGGAGATCTTTGTTTCTTATGAACCTTGGGTTCGCCAGACACCTGTGTCGTACAATATACAGCTGTAATAGCCATGAACATGAACATGATAGTTGAGCGTGTCATCGTTGGTTACGACACACTACTATACCAGGTAACAACTCAGTACAACGATAGTTCAATTTTGATAAAGACGATGCGATGTCACTAGCAGCAGCAATGTAGGCTCACCAGACTGGCTTGTCCCACTTATATAGTCAGCTAGGTATAATAATGCGTGTACTGGGTGCGCGGTAATCCAAGACCGATGACGGTCACGGAAACGGATATCTCAACATTTGTATGTCGTCACTCACGGACCTGACGCTCCTAACTGGCTCGCTGCTCAAGCGCGCTATATACTAATTAGCACCGCAAGGCGCGCGCGAAAGTGCGCGCGCAAGGTTTTCATAAAACAAATACAACAAGAGTACTCGGAGTTGACGTCCGCATCAAAGCACTCGACACAACTATGACTGATCAAGGACAGAGGTGAGAAGATCAAATTAAGCCTTTTCCCATGTGGTCTATTCTACTCTGACGCTAGACGATCTTGATTAACAGGAGAAACTCTTCATTATATAATTTCTTAATTCATTCGCGACGATGACCGTCTTTTATTAAACCATTCTCTATACCAGATGGTCTCACTTGCGTACACATCAAATGTAAACACATCGTATACTGAAAGTTCAACATGAGAACTACTGCCATTTTTAGTTCGAAGCACCCATGCGTTGTTGTGTTTATCCACCTTCTTATACTGCTTCGAAAGATGCGTAGACAGGAAGAAAAAATAGCTTTCATAACTATTTTAAAGATTCATTCTTAATTTCGTTGTTACATGAAAAGGTTATTTAACCTAGACAAAGCGCTTTTTTAGCTTGAAAAAATAGTTTGGTAGCTAATTGTTCAAGATATTCAGTTTCACAACATTTTCCTTCTGCGCCACATATATAACGACTGTTTTACAAAACAGTCAAACAAAGCAGTCAACAAGACTAAATTAAACATGCACTGAAAGGCGATAATCAGCAAAAGCAATCGCGCCATATGTCGGTGGTTATCAAAACTAATGGTCGTGCACAAATCAATAAGGTGCTATATTATATACTTTATGTATATACTCCGATACAGTGTGAATTTCACCTGAAACGTACTTTGTTTCATCACATGATCGATATGTATCGTTTCACACAGAATACTAATACTACTAATAGAGTACTTAGTCGAGTACTTAGTATTCTGTATTAAACGATACAGACTAATTGGTACTTTATACATGTCTGGTACAGATTACTGTAGTTGGCTGTATTAAATACTATTGGAATTTGGATATATACATCTAGCTATATAGCTACGTCTCAGTTTTCAGCCCATCTCTGATTCCCAGCGAGAGTTACTCGGTTCACACGCGTACTAAGTAACCAATTTAAATTAAAAATTGTCCCAAAGGTCAGCTTAAACATTGCAGCCTCATTTGTGTCATACATTTTGATTTGAATGAATCGTAGCAAACCACTGGCATTCTTATCTAAGTACTGTCGAGTGCATATAAGCCAGATATAAGTTCTCAAACAGGACAAATAGTAAAGTGGCGCTCTCGTGCTGATCCCTATCTTGACAACCAGAGGTTGTTGCATCCCAGCTGTCACCTGGATCTATTGAGAAGGACAGCCAGAGACAGAGATTTACCTTTATACAACTTAGTTCAGTAGTTTCCAGTAACGCAAAAGATCGAGTCAATCTGTTGTAGGAATTCAAACAAATCGTTACACAATTTAATTCACTGTAAGAAAGTCAGTGAAGTGTCCTAATTAAGAGAAAATCCTAGACAATTCTGCCATGACTAAGCACACAAAATTAAGACCACAGCATTACATAGAAAACTGTATATAAAGGTCAATAAAGTAGCTATAGTGATCATCATTTTCTAACTCAGTAGATGGTTATGGAGTGATAAGCTAATCGAATATATAGTGCCGTAGGTAGTGCACGCAAAGTACGGAACTTCATGAACGTTAACTACTTAAATTACGACTTAATGACTTAATTCAACGACGACTACAGTTAATTACAGGAATTATTATATTTTGTAATATTGCTTCTAGACATTTATAGAAAATAAGGTATGAACCACTGCTGCATGTACCAGTAACTACGCTAGGTTTGGGCAATGACTTCAAGTTCTCCAGAACAGAATAAACCAGAAGTGTATATACAAATGACGGGTGAGAACTGATATTGGCTATAGCATCCATTTTTAGCAATATTATTCGAGAAAAGTTCCTGTCTATAACGTCAGACAAGCCAGCCAAGAATTGTTGTCAGAACAATATAAGATTATGATCTCTTCTAGTGAAAAGTCTCCTGTTTCCATCCAGGTATCACTCTCTCATGACGGATTATTTTTCCATGATAACTTTAGTGATTCTCAAGCAGTATAGAGTACACAATGAAGGGCCCTTATCTAGCATGCAACACGCTGGTTTGTCCGCGGCAAAGTCTTCGTATATCACTTCAGATGTAATTTACCCCATTCAAAGGGAAACGAACCGTCGGGTGCGGTCGTACACCACAACCATGCAACCGCACGGTTTATCACTGGTGACGAATGATAACTGCAAGAGTTCAGGATCAAGAAAGACTTGAAAAAGAGAAACGATTGAATTAAGTGTGCTGAAAATAATTATACCCCAGTAGCTTTCCGGCAACACGGAGTTTTGATTACTTTACTTGTATGCTGTTTTACGTCAACCAAGTCAGACCTTTGGTCCGACACATCAGACAAACTACTTTACTATTTAACACTAGCTTACCCTGTCTAACACCAAACCATTTTTCTTTTTTTTTTTCATTAAACGCAAGAGTATTCAGTAAACGTAGCAGCATATCATCACATGATACAGCCTCATTCTTGAGCTCTTTCAACTATCTACAGTTCGTGAACAGGATTTGTCTGCAGGACCAAGAAAAGATGATCAGGCGAGGATCAAGGAACAAATATTAATAGGATTAAAAGCGTATATAGATTGACATCAGTATACACGCACACTTAAATTCCAAACTAAATATTTCAATATATAAAATACTAAAACAAAAACATATTTCATAACCAGACAAGTTTTTGTATGATAAACGTGTGTGCAAGTGTACGTCAGCGGCTTGGCACCTGTGTTGGAATGTTTAAGTGTTTTTGCCATCAGTCAGCAATAAATAAGTCATTGAACATTTAGCCAGATCTCTTATCTTTCCGGGTTCATGAGTTCAAACAACAAAATTCGCACGGTGCCCAACAAAAATTTATTGAAATAATATTATACTTTTTATCGTTTTTATCGTTTATAGATGGCCCATATTGCATTAAAACAATTTTGTGTAGTTGTATAGAGTTACTTGGATTACTTAGAGATTACTTGGATTTAGTGGAAATCTCTTTTGGTGATCTTGCTTTCCTGATTTAAGATCATTAACATTATCTTCATCATCGACATCGTAAAGTCCACTTGAAACAAGCAGACAAATTAAAAGAGACGACACTTTTCCTTCACTAATTCACGCTTACAATAAACACAGAGAGAAACACAAATTAGTTTTGATGCAATTCTGCGGATCTCTCCGGCCCCAGTTAAATCTTCTCCCAGCTGTGCCTAACGCAGAAATGATTTATACAATTCGCATAAGGCAATGCCAGACGATTGAACTTAAAGTGGAAGTCAAGGTTATCTGATATCTTATTATTATTTAATATTTAATTGATATAAAATGTCAAATTATCTAACGGTTATCTATATAAACCATACCACCTATGAATTACTGAAAATGTACAAGAGCATGTGGAGAACTGCCAAATAGATGTTACTAGATAAAGTTTGGGGCTTTTCTGGTACTTTCTTGTTCAATTCGTCGGATTAACTCCAGGGTACTTTGCTTCGACTTATACCACAAAATCTTACGCATTAGAAAATATTTTCTGGCAATTAAGAAAGAAATTAATCTCTTTGAGCAATTCTTCCTCGTTAGTTTTTTCTGCTCTCGCAACATTCAAAACGCATTCTCAATAACTCTATTCTTAACCCGCGAAATCTTTATCAAATACTTTTATACTGACACATTAAAAAGATCTCTGCAGAACTGAGCTGTCAAAACTTCCCGCGCGTTTTATTTGGGGCAATTTAGAACGCTCCTTAAGCAGCGGAGGCGATGGCGTAAGCCAATTAACTCACTGTGCGCATGCTCGATAAAGTTACCGGGCTTGCTCGTTAATAAATCACAGATCTTCTACTAATAAACATGTTATAAAACTTCGTGTTTGAAAAAATAACATTCATAATGAAAGCTGGCCTCTTACGAGGGTGCTTGTCACAGGGAGAGAATAAAAGGCTGGACAAAATAAAGAAACAAAGAAGGCATTTGAAAGGGCGTTATCACATGCGCTCCCCACTGCCTGTTACACATACACGTTTTGAGATAATTTCCTTACATTGTGAGAGCTCAGATTTAATTAGGGACCTACATTTGCTATGCGGACCAACATGCGACGACGCGACACTCGAAATTATAAAACTAAATTCTGCGGAGAACTCTTGACATCGTCTTAGTCACGTTTTGACATGTTTTGGGACGCGAAGCGCTCAAAGTATCATGCATGGGCACACACACTTTACTGCTGTTTAGCAGTTTTATATTTTGGGCGATACACTCATTCACCATGGATGCATGTGGGGGTATTGTGAGCTGCATATCTTGGTTGTGAGGGTGACATGCAGGTAAAGTGCTTAGATGTCTATGCCGAACAAATCGGAACAATTGATCAAAACGGAGGAATTGTGATCTACAAAAGTGGAAATATTCATGGCTAAAACTATATGCGCAATCATTTTATTTCGAGTCAAGTTTTTTAAGGGTTTCTATAAATAAGCGTGACCTGTTATAAATGATAGGATGCTTATATTGCAACTCATCTGAATCAAAAGGGTTTGTATAATTCGCCGAGACTTGTTAAAATGCCGGCATGTCCTCTAAAACGTGGGAGTAGTTCAGTTGTCACATGCATTATGTATATTATTAGACTATGGTAGGTAATTTAATAACCTTGGTTCTTGCGCGCAACTTAGAAAATGAACTAAAATGAGTGAAAGCTGAAATTGCTATCATCAGTTTTCCATTGAATTTTGACTACCCAACTGCTAGTAGGTTCGGTATTGTTCTATCTAGTCTGAAATTCTATCTATAGAATATTCTTACGTCTTCTGAGACTTGATACATTGTCGACAGAATTCTAAAATTCACTCCTTCAATTAGTCTTGATGGTTTTACCAATCGTTTTAAAAACGTGGGCATCTATACAGCGCAAATGTAGCCTTTCTAATCTCCATTATATTATCACTCTAAAAAATGTAATTGGTTAGCTATTAAGCTCCTTAACCTCCTTTCATTGTAGATAGCTAGGTTAGGTCTGCTACAAACTAAAGCAATGTGGAATGTGCTTTGCTGATTCTAGTTTTAAGCTGAACCAATGACAACCCTAAGAACATAATATCTCTTTTCAATTCTGAAAATATTATATGTCATTACAAAAAGGGATTTGTCATTTGACTTTCATCATTATGGATATGTATTTTCAATATCATTGTCATAATACGAATAATCGGTTAAAAATTAGACTGAGAGAAATTTCGCTTATCAAAACATATAATAAAGAAAGCACTTTGTGAGTTTGTAACACTGGGTTAAGACACCAGCCAGCACAACTAAGAATACCACATGCATAATTCAGATTACGCCTTGGTAGGCGATATTTAAAGTCAAAAATAAGTAGTTTGTCATCAAAAATACTGTTTTAAACGGAGATATACTTCAGTCTTGGCAGAGCAGTCGAATTTTGATTTTTTGTTTTGTTCCAAGGGGCTCGATAATTTATGAGAGACACAGAAAGTTGGTATTCAGTTTTATTTTAATTTAATTTATTTTGCGTAAGGTTTCATTAAAAGATGCTACATAAAGAGCATAAAATACTAAAATATCCAGAGACGATCAAGGTCATCAATTTCTTGGTCAATTATCTCATAAAATGAATCCTTTTCAAAGCGGCTATTTAAGGTGGCTCCCTACAATTAATTTTGGTATAACAAGGGAACAAGTTTATGACCGTATAAACTGTGCCACGGAC
>JAOTOK010062181.1:0-17307 GCA_025770025.1 Virgularia gustaviana
GGGGCAAAACCTGTAAAGTTAAAGACTAAATTTCTTGTCGTGAATATTTTTTACGGTAGTGGTAGCGGTAGTCGTAGACAAATCTGAATCTCCCTATTTTGTCACATTTCCTACCAGAGCATGTACAGACAAGGTCTCAGTGTGTGGTTTCAGATCTGGAGTCATATCAATGTCTCTGAGAAAATTCACTTTATTCTTTCTGTAGTAGAATAAGAAGGGAAAAACAATTTCATTTAAATTTTAACTGTCGAATGTATAAGTTCTTTCTATGTGTAGACTATGGGAGTATAACATATGTTTGAAGACAAACTCCTCTTAATCACAGAAAACGGCCACTAAATCGTCGATTATAACGAAACTTTTAACTATGACTGAAAAAAATGCTTCGCAGCCAACTTCCAGCGTTTTATATTAATCAGTGTTTGATTTTATTGGAAGCAGTGAAGCATAGGACACCTGTACTTCATCAGAATGCAGAAATTTTAAGATTATAGTAAACTATTAAATATGGATGTGCCAAGAAGGTGATAACTGAGAAATACATGTCTTTTGCTTGTGTGTCTAATGTCTCGGCAGTCAACTCTGCAGACAATTGTTGCATTAACACATCTTGAACATTCTCTGTGTCCACAAGAATTATAAGTAAAAAAATAGGATATCATTTTTAAAAACAAACTGGTGCTTGTAAACAATCACGAGTGCATGAATCATCATAAATTAACATCAATGTGTCACTGTTCTTTGTAATAGTCGAATAAAAAGTTAAACATGCGGCATGTTTATCCAGTTTTCCAAATATTTGCTTACTTCGTAGGATTCTGTTTTTTCTAGCAATAACAACCGTCAAAAGATTGTAAAAATACCCGTTTATGTAAACAACAAGATTGGTGTTTTTCGTCGGGCTACGGCTAAACGTGGCTCAGGACATGGCTTACGTCACGTATACAGTACTATAGCTATCACTTGTTTTCGGCCGTTTTTACGGAGTTGTTTTTCGCGACTGTTAATTTTCACATCTTATTTCAACATCTAATGTTCATACCCATATTCAATCAAAGCTTCAGAAAGTTTTCTTTCATTTCTTGGTGAAATACGAAAACCTCTTCTTCGCATTGGTTTCCGTTCTTTATCATCTTTACCGTCTTCACGACCACTTTCTCGATCCGACAAGTTGCCATAATCTTCCAGTTCCTAAACACAACATTTTAGACATTTTAATAACCCTTTTTATTTGAATAGAAATGGGTTAAACGTCTTACATATAAAAATAGGACCAATAGTGCATGCATGTGTCTCCGTTGTTAATGGTACCGAGCGCTCATTTATACATTGGTAATTTCTCACTCAAGAACACCTACTTCGGATAAAGGTAAAAAGTCAAACATGAATGCTTACAGGAGCAAGAAACTCAAGATCAGCAGAATCTGCTGAAGGTTGCTTCCGTAACGTCGCTGTTTTTCTGCGCACAACTCTTGATGGTTCATCTACATCAACCTCAGGTTCTCTATCAGCCTCTATATCACTACTTTCTTGTACTAAGCTTCTATCACGTTCGTCCTTTCCTTCCAACGATCCAACAAATCCTTTGTTATCATATTTGTCTTCCACATCATCTCTTTCTCCGCCATCTATAAACATGCAGAGCTTAAAAATAGGTACGATACCGCATGCATGTTGTACTGGAACTCGCCTTGCCGCACATTAACGCAAAAATCATATGATGCCTAAGTAAATGAACCGTTTTTGTCGGTTCACAAAATGTGCGAATACTTTTATTTCTAGTAAAACATACTCAAGTTTCTTTGACGTGTCAACAATCAGTAAAAGTAAAAGTAATAAGCATAATAGCCAAAAGCGAAAAGGTAGTAAACTGTCAAAAGTATGAATAATAGCTAACGTTCCGAGCGAAAGCTCTAGAACGAAATAAAACCGGCCTTAGAAACGTTTCTGGAGCATTAAAGAGGGATTACAATAGCTTTTGCGCATCGATTCTGCTCTAGTGCTCTTAACAAATGTGGGCCTGAAACATGCGACCTGACTTTTGGATTCGTTACTAAAGAAATAGAAGCGCCATCTTGGAAGATGATGTTTATACCATTTTCATCCGGTTGTACCACAAGTGTTTTGAGCTCATGATGACGTGGTACTTGGTTTTTCAAGATTTCCATCTCATCTGCCATGATCGAATTCAGGATATCCAATCTGGCCTGGAGTTCGGCTGCTTCGGTTTCTGTCAAGCCTAGTTGTGAATTAAACAAATATACAATACATGACGACTTTTCTCTAGCCTGGGCACAGACTGTGCACAGGCTAACTTTTCTCCCGAGAAAAATTTATCAAAAGGGGTGGTGAACTCTTAGTTTTACACCCTTCGCTTTTCAAATTTGAAAGTTACGCTGAATGTTACGCTTGCATTCAGAATTTAGGTCAAAAGCTAGCATGGTAGTAAAAACTGCACAGTGATACAATATCAAATCGGATCTTCAAAAACAGTACTCGCATTCACACGCCCCTCTGAACAGAATTACTATTGGCTATTTCACTACACCTATAACTTAATAGTACGCTCCGCGCATGCGCTGGAATTGAGCCTTCGCAGCTGTCATGTCTGGTCCGGCCTAAGCCAAGTACGCCCTGCTCGGAGGTACAGCAAAGATTCATGGATATCCTATCATTGTACCCCTCACACCCAACACATCCCTACATCCAAGATGGCGCACACCAGATGTGCAATTCTCGATTAAATTGCTGCTAGTATGCAACATAGCTGCAACATACAGTATTATGCTTCGATGAACAGATGCTTATATGCTTAAGCAAGGATGCAGGTAAACGAAATATATGTTCTGTATAAAATTTCCCTTGTATTTAATCAAAACAAACATTAATATGTGTAATGTGTTAACATGCGGTGATGCGCCAAAATTGACTGTCAGACTGATCATTCGCTTTTCTAACCGAACATTTCGCTGTCGGTTGTCTTTTTTCCTCCGTCGTTTGTCGCTTCCTTCGTCTTGTTTTACCCCATAGTGAGTCTCATTTTTTAAACACAGATTAATAATGGACCAGAGACCTTGTTCCACGAGGTCAAAGGTGTGGACTGAACCATGACGTAAGATTCGGAATAATACCTTGTGGATTCTGGATTTCAAGACGTAGAATCCAGCAACCACTTCAGTTATGAGTTATGAGTTCTGGGTCCAAGGTTGTGGATTCCAGATTCTGATATACTGTATAAAGATTTCTATGGGTTTCAGATCTCTTTATAGAGTTGACAAGAAACAATTCTGAATTCTCCCCATTTGGGGTAATCTGGAAGGTGCTGAAAATAGCATACTCTGGATTCTGGATTCTACTAATTAGCAGGTTCCAGATTCTAGGTATAACTTTCCAGATACCACTCTTGTGGAACACAAATTCCACTATCGTGGATTCAGAATTCGATCCATTCCAGATTTACAAAAAGATGGATTTCCGGATTCTGGATTTCATGATATTGGGTGAAACAGACAGATATTGAGTACATGCACTGGAATCTGAATATATATTCTCATGCATAGTTTAACAATTTATATCATGTACACGTAACTGTATTTTATTTGTCAGATATAATAGTAACATATTCTGTTTATATTACCAGTTGGTAGAGCAAATCTTGCTGCAATGCATAGTTGGTGTTCCACTTCTGTAACGCCAGCATAGCTTACACGATACAGTGGGATCCATATAGAACTGCCCTCCTATGTTGGGAAACACAATATAATGGTTTAGGAAACAAACACCTGTTGTTATGCAGGCTGAAGGCTAACCTACAAACTCCTCTATCATTAAGTGACGTTTGTTTTTAAAATGAATACCTCATTTGAATGTTGGATATGAATCAGCGGGATCCTAGCTGCTCCAAGCAGGCTATCTCGGACAACTCCTTTAAGCCATAGCTCAACATGCAAGTCATGATTCAAATCAGTTGTTTCACTACAAATGAGGGGAAGTGATTAATTATAATAATTACTCCATGTTAAATCATTGTTTCAGTTAAAAAAATGACAGTCTTACAATAGTAACTCTTCCCTCCAAACTGGACTGCCCCCACGAGCAACATCTGTCTTTGAGACAGCATTTTGGAGAATAACCTTCACATATGTATTTATATTTCCTGGAGAAAGGCAAGTTGAAACAAAACATGAAAAGTAAATACAAAAAGAAGCAAAATTCATTTTATAAATAGGAGCATGACTGCATTTCCAGACAGATGTAAAAGTATTCAAATGATTGAGTATGTACTTTGCTTTATTCATTTGTACACAGAACTTAGCCCACAGCATTGTACAAACTTTTTAATTTAGATCCAACATTGTTTCTAGCACGCATTATAAATATTATGGAAAATGGTTGAATACAAACATAATTTTATTGTGTAATATATGATCTGTGCATCAGAAGATAAGCAAATGTAGACTTTCTTTACTATTTTTAATGAAAACATGTCTTCTAAGATTGCTTCTATCATTTTATTCAATCGTTTTAGTATAGCCACATTCCTACTAACAAATTTGCAATGCCCTTAGCGACGGAGACATGCGTTACATCTTTTGTCATATTAATAATAGTTTTAGGTCACAAAAAAATGTTAAAGAACACTGTATTTGAATATAATAAACGAAATGTCTGTAATACAGAGCTTTATTATAATAGCCCCTACAAGGAAGTGAACGCAATATTAAAATTTGGTATAATTTTATCTCGTTTTAACACAAAGCTTCTGATTCTATCTCAACATATTCCTCTCCGATTACTGTAATGGTCTCGCTTTAATTAAAAACTCTCAGACATACTGTAAAGTTTCTCAGAGTTTATCAGTTGGAAATATCGTAGCTATATATTCCTGAAGGTTTAGGACAGCAGGTTACATGCAGCGCTAGCTGAAGTGTCTATTGGGGTTTAGGAAGTTGAAACCCTAATCCTGTTTTGCTAAGAGTTTGAGTAGCGAGTGCCGTCAAAGATAAAGACTCTTTTGAAGGGCCAAACAATTTGTTGAAAATGACAAGGATTACCGAAGGCAGAGCTCACAGTATATAAAGCCGATACATCTCCCGCAAGCTTTACTAATAGACTCGGCGTTTGTAGACCACTTGTTAATAATTTGCTATGGCAGAACGAGACGAAACAGGTTCTGTATAAAAACTCAAACCTCAAGTCTCATTCTGTTTGATTATTCTGAGGCGAATATGTAAACACCTTCTGTCGATGTCCTTGAAAGACGGATCAACCGACTGTTTTGGTTCATGTTATAAAGGAAAGCGATAACTGTGTAATATTTTAAAGTTGTATGCAATAAATTCAAGCGTGCTATCATTTCAAATCTCATTATTTTATCGTCACCGATCATTTGAACTATGGATATGGCACTGTTTCCCCCTACTAGGAGATCATTGTGTGTCTGATACTAGTGATATCAGCCCATCAATATCCCAACACCGATCCGTTTAATCTAGACGATTAGTAAGGTAGTAAGACGCGTTTTCAACTGAAAGTGTGCAAACTGTTCTGGTAAATTGGTCTCAGTGACAAAATCGCGGGATATTTGCCGAAATGTTGCAATTAAGTGCGCGAGGAATTTCATACTATTGCGTGAATGAAATCAACATGTGGTCAATTTCATAAACAAATTGACCGGAGCTTGGCCGTCTAAACAATTTTTAAAGCCGGGAATTAGCTAGCATTTTACTCTAGATAGTTGAAGACAATAATTCTCACCCGTACGCCCTTTAACTTTTCCCTTGTGCACTGCAAAAGACAAAAGGACAATTCATAAATAAATGTACATAATTATATAACCACAACAGTAATTTTGGTCGCCCGGTCTTGTGGTAGCGTCGACCAGTGTATATGGGAGCAGCCTGTTTAGCCTTGAGGAGTTTCCCCCAAAGATCAACTTACCGTAGACACACAACACAGTCATATTAAATAAGCATCATTCCTTATTATCATAGTTTCAGGATTATGAACCTTTGGACGTGTCCTTCGAGAACGACATGTAAAAATTTATAAATAGATATAATGTAAAGAGCAGGAGAGGAAGTAAGAGCCGAGTGTCGTTCTGTTTTGACCACGCGTGGACGCGCGATCACGCGTGTCGTTCCATCGTGCGAGGTGCATGACGTCTTAAGCCCGTTTCCCACTTCAGCCGTATCGTAGCGAAACGTACCGTATTTCATTGTTTTATGAGCATCAGAGCAAGACTAATGACTTTCACACAAAAGAAATCGCTACGGTACGGTACGATACGGCAGAAGTGGAAAACGGGCTTAAGTCGTCGACTCGTCTTTTGCTTTCTTGCGATATTCAGTTAACAAAAATCGACGCGCGTCAACCAAGTATTTGTATACGCCAATATTGATTGGCTGAAAACGCGCCCAAGATTTTCATGAGGTCCTGCTGTTATAGGACACTATTTTTAAAATGATTATGATTATTTGACTCGAAATAAGCGGATCTTGGATTACCTAGATTGGATTTTAGGATTTAAGGATATTTATGACTTTTATGACCTTAAAAAATTTTAGTTCAAGTAACTAAAAATAGTCCATGACCTTACTAAACGACTAAGGCAAAAAAGTGGGTGTTGACTTTCCATCGGACCAAGTCTCTATTAAGCCTTGTTCTCATATATCGCTGATGACGGCGATGCCATTGTTTGATATCACTGAAGAGGAACGGAGACAAAAGATTTCACCCATGCATCAGTGATCTACGACTCAATATCGGCGACATATGAGAATCAGGCTTAATGTTCCTTCAAATTCTTGTCATGCAACCACAAAATATACCACAAAAAGTACTTTAAAATTCCTTAAAATTCAGGGTAAAATCCAAGGATGTAAATACTCCATGGTTCTCAATTATGGATGCACATATTTACTGTATAATAAACTCACCGACGAAATGGAGTGTCGTGTAGTTTCTTTTCCAACTACCAGTTCTGCTGCAATCTTGACCTTCGGAATTTTCTTCCTCTTCGTAGTAATCACCACTGACTGATTTTGTGACAGATTCCTGGCTTTGCATATGAAAAGAAATCGAGTCACATTCAACAGTATTTTGCCGGACTTTGGAAAACACCACTTTTTGCTTTTGTATAGCGGAACCTTGACTACAATATGCAATTCCAGTTATGGACATGCAGAATTGTAAATAAAGCAAGACGAATTAAATATAACAGTTAAAAAGAGCAATGTAAGTAGAATTGCAAAATACGGTCTGGTAATGTTGTAAAATCGAGAAGATTTAGCCTTGTAAAGTTCACCAATAATTCATATTTACATTTATATTGCGTGCGGAATTTCGCACCACATTTTGCTCATAAACGGCAACATTTATATATATTTTTGCATAACAATTTAATATGTCAGAATGCCAGAAACATCTGTTCAGACGGTGCACTTAACTCGACACAAAATATAAATATTTGACTGATAACATCTTGAAAGTTGGATGCTAATTTTGTGGATAAAACACAATACACTCAGATGGAATACAGGGTGTTTTAAAAAAACGCAACCACCTAAATATGCAAGAACATTAATATAGCTCTAAAGCGCAATAGCTAAGCACCTCTGGGAATTCAAAATGGCTCCTAATCGTTCATTTAGATCCACGAAAACACGATTAGAAGCATTTTCAATTCCCAGAGGTGCTTATTATTGCGCTTTAGAACAATATTAATATTCTTGCATATATAAGTGTTGCGTTTTTTTGAAACACCCTATAATATTGTAGGAAATTGAACTAAAAGACTAGAAAACTAAAAGAGTGCGGTCAGGTTAAATAGAGACGTTAACACACGTCGTGTTTGTGAATTATGCTGTAAGCTGTCAACTTTTTGTTTTGATATGTGAACTATTAACTGGATTATATCATGTAGACTAACATCATAAAGATCTAGATACGTCTAGATAATTTATTCATATATGCTTGAGCTGAAACGTGTCCTACTATGGTTAGAATATTCCACCAGGCTAAAGTTATGATTTTGACTAGCTTTTGTCTTGTGAATGTAACAATACTTTACAATTTAGACTGTCTGCCTTTGCTTCTTGCTCAAATAGTTTTCCAAACTCACTTCAATAGGTTGTCAGCTAACTGCTAATGCACATCGAGTTTAGTCAGATATGCAGTCCTACGTCGTAAAAAACTGGCCTGTATAATATCATAAACCATTTTGATAACCTCCAAAACTTCTGTATGTTTAATAATCATGCATATCAAGGCTATGAAATAAACTCCATATTGTCGACACAGAACTTTTGTTCAAAACTTGCGCTGTTGCTCTAGTGAAGTATTGTAACAGTTATACCAACTTCTTATCAATAAAACACAATAGTTTTGCAGTCAACCGTTCCGGAGTTTCAACTCAAGCCATAATCGTCCACTAAACTGTTTAAGCTTACGTGCGTGGGTTGTAATGCTAAGACATGTGGTGAAATATGTAGAAATACCTGTATCATAACAGTTTCATGAGTAAAAACGTTTGTGGTTTATCTAGAACTGTAACAGGTCCTAGGGTTTAGTTGCGCCAGGGTAATGAGCACAAGCACGCTACCCCCGGCCGATAGCAACATGAAATAAAGCATTAAACTTTCGCTTTTGATCTTGTACTTCACACTGCCTACATATTATGTCGGGATTTTTTTTACATCAGGCAATAATGAAGAGTAGCGCATTAGTGAAGATCACACCTAGGCATTGGCATTTGTTGAAAAAAAATACGCTGTCACACCAGTGCTGTGGAAGTATAGCATATCATGATAAAAATAATGTAGCGTATAAGAACTTGGCGCCTTGTTATTTCGCAACAAACTTCATCTAAAACGTCCTTCTTAAACCGATTATATAACGTAGATCAATCAACTTAATATGGACAATATGGACTATAGTCTGGCGTGGCAATTAAGAAGGCGAGGTGGCTAAGCCTAGCGTTCCTATACAATATAATATGATAGTCATAGTGACATAGTAGCTGTATGGCAGAACTAAGCCCTGAAGCAGAATGGCGTTTAATTGTGTGATCTTGGTTAATTTTAGTTCCAAAGCACACGCAGTGTCTGTAATGAAACTTAGAAAGCGTTGTTATACGATCTTCCCAATCCTCATCTACTTTTAGCGCCAATGCAACTCAACTGCCGTAGTAATATAGTACTGACCGTAATAGTCACAATGAATTAACATATAGTCACCTCTTTCTCATATCTCCCAATGTGTATATCAGATCAGTGATAAATGACGCGCGTGTTCATCTTCTCCGTCGTGATGGACTGAACACGAGTACTTCGGCTCCGTGTTCTGGATTGCTAGGAAACCAAGTCGTATGACGACTACATGGTGTCGGCTCAAACAAGATGGCGACCAAGTGAGTGGCCGAGCCGAAAGGCCTGCACTTTGCGTGATGCTCGTAATGTTTGCGTTAAGGATTTTCTTTAATCCCTTTTTTCTCGCTAATTATTTGTCACTGCCATTCAAAAGTATGTTGCAGCCGTCTTGTTCTTTATTATGTAAATTTTGCGTCTCAAACGTTGTTTCAGCAAGGCGTAAGCGGGGTGGGCTGTATGTGCAAATTACAATGCCATTAGCTAATTATTATATGCTATGTGTTTGAATGATGATATGACAGATAACAGTCGCCCAAGAACAATCACTCGAGCTTTTGACAGTGAACAAGCTGTGGACAGTCGTCTGACGAACCATGGAACATTAATAACAAAATCTCGCGAAAGCGACTTGTACTGTAGCAGTTTTACTCAGCTAACCTTTGGAAATAATGAATAGCAAAAAAAAACAGCGAACGCGCGACTATCTTTGTTTACGCTCAGCTGGAATCATACATGTATTGTGTTTTCTACGTTATATGGCATACAATCATACATGCTAATGTAGCTATTCCGGAATGATAGGCTATCATCTTGATGCCTCCTTTGATACTGATCAAACCGAACAGAACAACTCCCCTATATAGAAGTCATAATCCGCCGACGATTTTGCCCATGGAAATAACTGAGTATAATTTGCCGCCGCGAGCTTCTGATTTACGTTGCGAGCATGTGATTTGGGTTTAGTATATCCGTAGTTAACATAGTTTTTAAACAATTTCAAAATGCCTTTATTCCATCTATATTGTAATTATTGCTTTTCTAACAAATATAATAATACTATTGAAGTGTGCATCGCATTTATAAATATGATTGTTAGACAAAATACGATGCTTTAAAATCAGTAAATAAAGCGTCGCCATATTAATTGTATATACTTCTTTTATTTTTATGTAAACGAAATACAATAGATATAACGTAGCTTAATTTTTTTACGTATTTGAAGTCTAAAGTTCATGAGTTCCAAACCGGTTGAACTTCTACCATCAATGATTAATTCTATCAAGTATATCGTAGGGCTAATAGGGATTTAAAACATAATCCAATAAAAGATATTAATAACAATATTTTTTAATATTGTATGTTATACACGAGAACAAATTCTTAATATTATATAAAGGCTAAAATGTCATCAGTAATATAATTTCATTGTGGAACATATTAAAGTAAGCGACGCTCGTATTTGGCCTGTCTTAAACAGTTTTCTGCTCACCACTTAATCGATCAGTCACTCAGGTGATGTTTTTAAGCAATGGGTTATAATACATTGACAACTGTAAATCATATATTACTAAGTGTTAAAAAAATAAAATGCCTAACTCACAGTAATCCGGATCGCATAATTATACCATATAGCTATAGCGAAATTGAAAAGACGGTTGAGTTAAAATAGAAGGAGTCAATGTAACTATATGTGTTCTGTTTCACTTACCGCTTACAAGTACAAGTACAAACAGTCGCTCCCATTTCTTTCGATTCTGTAATTAACGTATATGTAAGAGGCGCCCCTTTTTTACTTATCGATTTTTAACAGCCGTTCATGATGCAGTAAAATTTCTGATGACAACTCAATACTGCGGGCTGCACGAAAAAGAACGAGCCAATTTTACTTTGTCCATAGACAACGATGCTTTCTTTGATGCTTTCTTCGCAATCACCAAGCTGTCAAAAAGTAATAATAAAATTTCTTATGTAATTATCGCTGTTACAAATATACTGTTTGTATTGTATGTTAGTTTGCTATTGGTCGTTGTAAGATTGCCTAGATACAAACCTTCCGCTGATAGAATGAGATTCGCTCAGTACCACCAACGTGTTAGATGTAAAACTGGGTTTTAAAATCTCAGGTCAAGTCATGACAATGTTTTCGAAAATAAATACTCGTATTCCTCAATCTTCCGTCTTATTTGCCTTATTATCTGCCTTTATGGCCACGTTGAGCAATTAAAGTGGAAGCAAAGAATACTTTGCGCCGTTAATGATGCCTCTTGAATGCAAATCAAGTATGAAATCTTGAGTGTTTCAACGCCTCTTGACCAATATGATATATTAGTAAAATAAAACACTAATTTACATATTATATCAACAATCAAGCTGCAAAAAGCTTTATGATTATCTCAATTCCGAGGCAAAATACAACCCACATATAGGAATATTTTTTTAACATACACGTGTAGCATAGCTGACGTAATTCAACACTATTTATATAAATATGTATACAGTAAGCAGAAACATGTAGTGTGGTATAAACAGAGCTGCTCTATCATGCAGGGTAGCCCTTCAATAATCACCTTGTGAACTTGGCCAAATGTACTTTTACTGACGTATACTTACGTCTATGACGTAGTGGCAATCCAAAAATAATCCTGCGTAGGCAGTGTGGACTAAAATTAAAATGAAACTAATCATATTTATTCTGGTTGAGTTTATCTGTGGAATTTATGAAACTCTTCTCCGCTTAAAACCCAGTGTTACAGCAGCCGGAAACCAGTGGAGAAAAACTGGGTTTCGAAAAGTCGTTTACGGGTGTTGATTCTGCAGTGTTTATAGTTTCTGTCCTCTGAGTAAAACGTGTAGATTTATCTGGTATAAATATAGATAGTTTTTATTTTGGTGTCAAACAGCTGGTGCCGGGGGACCAGGGGAATTTTTAATCAGATAACTTGGGCCAAAGGAATCGAACTGAGAGAAACGTGACATCGAACTGAGAGAAACGTGACATCGACGTAGCCTGCGGGCATTTCACTAAGAACCATTTGTCGGTTGGGCAGCAAGACCTTAACATAGCGAACTAATTATAGTATATAAATTAGAGAAAAAGCTCAGATCAGTAAAATCAAGAAACAGTGTAGCTTCAAGGTGTTACGAGCTACAATCTTTCATAAAAGGACTGGCACTGGCAGAAATTGGATAGATGAAAATGAATAGGGTCGTTACGTGATCATAGAAAAATACGCACATATGTGGGACTCCTGTTTACATTGGTCAGAGGAGTTGATTAGTTAGAGAAATACTATACCAGTACTTCAAAAAGTTACAGTTATTACGTATGTCGAGTCGAGAAAAGAGTTGCCTGATTTCCGATGGCTCTAGCCTGTAACCTTCTAGCTTTCATGTAACTACTTTGGAAACTTCATTGTTTTACTCACAAGTTTTTCAGGACATCATATTCTATATATCAATAACATCTCGAAGTTCATTATACCTAAACACTTGAATACTTTACAAAAACATCCTTATTTACAGTACTGTATATAATTCTAAATTGTTAATTTATATATTTTATTTAACTATTTTTATCCAATTGATCTCACATGCTGATCGTCCTAATGACGCCGACGTCATCGTTTCATGACGTCATCATTTCATGTGACGTCATCATTTCATGTGACGTCATCATTTCATGTAACGTCATCATTTCATGTGACGTCATCATTCCATGTGACGTCATCATTTTATGTGACGTCATCATTTCATGTGACGTCAGCATTTCATGTGGCGTCATCATTTCATGTGACGTCATCATTTCATGTGACGTCATCATTTTAGGTCGACTGGATGGACGTGGTTCGTTATTTAGATATTTATCTTTTCCTTCTGGTTGGATAATATCCATAGCTCGTTTTCGTGTCACTCACGACTGAAGGCAGTGACGTCAGCGTTTTCTTGTAGCCCACTATACCTGTCAAGTTGCGCAATCGCTGCAAAGAAAGATACGAACTGTTAGTTTAAAAAAAAATAGGTTAAGTGCCAAAATAACAAGCTTAAAACAGAAAAAACAGAAAAGGTATTACGATATCGATATTTTTATCATTTCACTGTAGACTGTCCAGGAGACAGGGACTGGAAACGCAATATATAAATCAGACGTAAGATGAGACATATCACGTATCCTATCACGTAGCAATTTACTCGGTTACCACGGTAACAGGTCTTGCATAAGACATAGACGAAATTACAAATGTTTAATTCCAGGGTTCAGTTGTATGAGATTCTGCTCTCCTTGTGAACGTTAGTTATAATTTCATTCAAAGGTTTACATTCATGATTTGCCGCCATCATGAAACAAATGTTTCGACGGGGGGTGACTGCTTCTCCAACCTTCACTGGCGGAGTGGCGAATTAATGAGGTATAACGCTTACGCGAAATACAATGAAGATGACCTTCTGTATTAGTTAGTATTCTGTGTTATTGCGGGGGTGTGCTGACATATGGTAGTTTTATATACTTACCACATCTTCAGATTGCGTCTCCGACTTTTTAATTATCATGGGTGTTTTGTCGGCAAAAACTCGGTTGAAATTGATTTCTCTGTTTTTGAGCTCGAGTCGATATTTTTCAATTTCTTTTTTCAAAGACTCCACCTCATCACCATCCTGAAAAATGAACATTTTTTTAGAATTTCAGTGGTTCTCTTGCACGTGTTCTCCCAATCTCCCATTTCAGTTTTCAGTTTTTGTTCTGAATTCTGATGGCTGATGGTGGACTTCCTACGCGCAATACGTCAACCTTTTGACGAGTAATTAGCAAGCCAAGCTTTTTGTCACGCGAAAGTGACACCCACTCGTCGAGCAACGCAAAAATGGAACCCCGTTAGATTGACGTTTATATTGGTTAGGCGGGACCCATGTCCATGTAAACTGCAAATTGAACGTGAACGACGGAAACAATCTCGTCCACAGAGCGCGCGATGCTTGTTGGCTAGCGGCCTCAATGCGCATCGAGTAAATTTTGCCCTAGGCCTCTCATGGTGTCTCAGTGCTCCGCGGTCCGACCGGCGTACATTCAGTGACGTATGAGGTCGAGCACTCATGCTCAGACCTGTTAAGTGTTGGTTGACATGCGGAATGACGTCTGAGTGTTGGTAGTCGCTCTGCGTGGCATTTAATGTACTTAAATTATATGAGTAATACTGCTTTTACCTGTCCCAGCCTTGGTTTTGCTGCTTTGACTTTCTGTGGTGTTGTCGGTCTTTCAAGTAACGGTATTTCAGGTACAGAACTGCTCTGTTTCTTAGAACTAACTTCGCGAAGTTGCTGCTCATTCAGTAACTTATTCACTTCTTCGTTTAGTTGTCTATTTTGTTTCTCCAAACGACTTTTCTCCGCCAGGATATTTTTGTTAGTCTCTTCCGTTTTCCTCGACCTGTGCAGTGCTCGTTCCCCATGACGTCTAGCCTCGTTTAAGCTCTTAGACAACGTGCCTATTTCGTCCGTAGCGCTTGTCAATTCCTCCTGCAAACGTGTACATTCGCTCTTAAGTGTGTCGTTCTCTTCAGCCATATCAGTAAGATTTGTCTCAATAATGTGAACTCTAATCTGAAGATTCTTCACTAATTCTTCCTGGTCATGCAAACATGACGTCTCTTCAGCAAGTTTTGTCTGCAATTCTTCCTTCTCGCGCACAAGGTTCGCTAATTCTTCAGGAGATTGAGCACTTATAATATCCTTAAGCCCCTTGATTTCGGCCAAAGCATCACTCAACATTTCTCCTCGTTCGTTCACCTTCCTCTCTGCTTCGAGCTGTTTCTCTTGTATTGTTTCGATGGTTGCCTTAGATCGTTCACATTCCTCAGTCTTCATATCTAGCAGTGTACGAAACCTCTCCAATTGGTCCAATTGTTTCTCTAGCCAATCCAATTTGCTTTTCCCTTCCTCAGATACTCTTCTTATTTCCTCTTCATATGCTTTCTTTGTTGCCTTCAACTCTAGTTCTCTCTCATGGTTACGTACAAACAAAACTTGTACGATGGTAGTCAGCTCAGCCACTTTCTTTGAAAGCTTTGACTTCAAGTTATCCGTTTCTTTACCCCTCGAAGCCATGGTGGCCACGATTTATGCCTCCAATACACAACGCGCACACTCTGATGTCCTAATTTCTCCTCAGTACTTGGTAATGGCCTTCGGTTAGTTTAGCTAAGCCTCAGCCGTGTTGTCATCTGTAAACGACCTTCGGTCTTGCACGTATCATATTCCTTATCACTGTTGTTTTGTAATAATAAGCGGCCTCAGTTTAGAAGATCAGTCTTGAGAAATCCATACAACAAATAAAGCTTATGGTTACAACGTAATCTGGCAATGACACACTCCACGAGTGACACTTGACCAATAATCAAGTACGATTACTTGTAGCATCTACTACGAAGGAAAAATAATTGTAATTTGACGAGCATTTAATGTTTGTGTTCGACACCAATCGTACGGCAAGGTCTTGTTGCTATTGACTTAAGCAATACCAGATGTTATATTAGAACTGTGAGAACAAACACCACGACAGATCACTTCACGCAGCCAAAGCCGCAATCGTGACGACAGCTTAATGACGCTGTTGCTATAGAAACGGCATAGACGCCCATTCGATTACTGCGTACATTAAGTCGCAGTTTCGTTCAACGAAGTAGTTCTGATCGTTTGCAATGATATCTGATAATATACTCGAATGTTTATATAGTTTGGTGTATATACCATATATAGTCTCGTATTTGCCACTGTCGGCCAAACACTGTACTGATTCACCTTAATTAATTTGTTAGTAAATGGACAAACAAACGTGATACGGTTGATGCATTGGTTTTGACGCGGTTTTGAAAGGTGAACGAGTTGTAGACGTCAATATTGACGGTGTCGTAAGCATGTGTCACGAACGCCTATCCGGCTGTATCTTTAACAAGCCATCCTTTTATGGTGCTAGGAAATCGCCGTTGTTCAAAATGCACTTCATATTTTATATTATGACTGTACTAGACTAGAAAACACAATGATATATACCCTGAATAACTGTTATTGCTGTACGCATCCTTCAGAAAGGATAGCAAAACTTGATATAAGGACGAAGTTTTATGCTTCCTGGACCAGACTTTTGTAACCGCAAAAAAGTATGTTTCTTCCTGCATATACCGCCAGCATTTTATCTTAAAGTTCAACATTAATTTCTCGCATGGCTATCGCTATTAAACTGAACAGAATTATCCTGGTAATATACGTTGTGTACGAGCAATTTGTGTTTGCTGAGTTTTAATCAATGTCCCACAGCAGACAATATCGACGAGCAACTTATGTCCTTGAAGATTTAAATATGTGTCTGATTCATCCAACTTACATCAATGATTAATGTGGCATTATAGACGATCAATTCATCACAATTTAATCATGTTTAACCGTATATTATATGAGACAGAAATACCGTATTTCTGAATGGTTATAAATCATTTGTACCAAACATGTCATTTTGTGTTTTGTAAAAGTCCTTGTAAGTTTATCCTCCTGTCCTAAGGCTATTCATGCAAGAATATTTCGTGATTTTATTTCCCCTTATTATTCTTTTTTTTTAATAATGCCGGCTACTTTGTCTTCAGTCAGCGCATTATCAAGCTGGCTCGGCATGCTGTCAACTATAATTATCTGGAAAGTATTTTAACAAGGGGTATACTACAGTTTTATGTCATTTATAGGTAAATAGTCTGGGTGTACATTATAAGCCAAAAGACAGAAGGTGGTAAACTGCCAAAAGCGTGAATTATAGCTAATGTTTCGAACAAAAGCCCTTCATCAGAAAAAATGAAGATCGAAACGAGGTTCTGGGACTTCTGGTTAGTTTCAGATCTTCATTCGCTCTGATAAAGGGCTTTCGTTAGCTCAAAACATTTTTAAAACTTTTATGTTTTTCTTGCCGTTTTCTGGAAGTTATAACCGGGCTACGTTTTGAAACAAAATTCTCCCAAAATTCTTGTGTATTCAGCTGTTCCTAACCTAAGTCGATGAAGGGCGGAGGTGTGACCGATACCAGGTACTTAGTACCAAGGGGGAATCATCTATGGTCTAGGGGCCGATTGTTCCCTCCCTCAAGGGTATTGGACTAGCCTAGTCCCGTGGATAGCCTCGG
>JAOTOK010062292.1:0-14436 GCA_025770025.1 Virgularia gustaviana
GCGGCCTCCATGCATCCGCCATGTTTGGCTTCACATTTTGGACTGCAGTTGGCCTTCCATATATATAGAGTTCACTGCTTTCAGGCAAAAAAGTACTGGCATATTAACGTAGCCAGATGGCAAGCCAAACTGTAGCAAAATGAGAATACAAAGATTATCACACGTAAGTTGATTAGTAGCCACCAAAATTGACATTTTTCTTTTGGTTTTAGTTATTTAATGACTTTTAAAGGATATGTGCAACAAAAATGCGTTTGTCTTAAGTTTGTCTTAACTCCATATTATTGCAAAGATAATTAAAAATGTTACATAATTGTCCTTTACAGTGTTTTCAAAACATGTTTAGTTGTTGAGGTACAGAATCTTGATTGCATGGAAACATCATGCTGTCCGCCATCTTGGATATTCACGAATATGCAGAAATGCCACAAGCTGGCTGCACGCAATATTTGGATCTTATACAGTACTGGTCCAGTATCTTCCATATTACGAGTTATTCGTGTTATAAGTTCGACAACAACATTTTAAATTGTTCCCTCTGTACTATTCTTCTTTCACATGCAGCCGTTTACCAGTTTATGATGTCACACAATGAGGTAAATTATAAATCAATTAAGATGGTGGAAAGCATGCTACTATTGGTCAAAATATCTCAAAAACTAAACAAGTTTTGAAGAAACTGAAGAAACCGCAAAGAACAATTATATAGCATTTTTATCTTTTCGATAATATGAACTTAAGACATCAAAATTTTTGTTGCACATGTATAACCTTTAAGTACATGTATGGTTTTTAAGAACCCGTACGATCGAATCTTGACAGAATGTGTGGGCGTATACCCACTGAAACTGAGCATTAGGCCGGGTAGAGAAACCATCATGGGAATAAACATTCCATATGCGTCAAATTCTTCTTCACCCTGTTAAGGAATATCATTCCGCCTTTCATAAATCAATGGATGGATGTAGTTTAGATATGACTGGACATTATTTGGAACAGTATTTTCGACTAGGGTGAAGTGGTATTTTCATGTGTGATGCAGTTTGCCATACCTGGGATGTGGTGAGGCAGATGACTGCCTTGTGGTTTCTTGCTGTGGCGCTTCACTCGCTTGTTGAGGTAAACCAAATAAGAATAATTTGATAAACGACAACAAGGCCAAAAAGGGAGCAAGAATTAGAGAAAACATTGCAGACACTCCAACAGAATCACCAGACTCTTTCGAAGAGCTTCCAGATGTCTACAATGAAATAAGCATTATTTTGAGCAAAGCCTCTGACTACTCATATTCTTAACTGATATGTATTGGAGATAGCAAGAACAACGAATTGTATTCGGCACAGCGACTCAGCGAGAATTATAGATGATTAATACGGGGATCTAATTTCATGCTAAAATATAAAACGAAAAAATTTCAATAATCAGGAGATCATGCATACCGATGTACATCTACATTATAGTGCTTAGCTATGGCATGAAATTTCACGCAAGCATTTTATGAATCTATATTGAAGATCATTTGAAATGATGGAGTACGAAATTTGTAGAACTCTGTTGCCTTGCTTCGTTTGGGAGATATTCAGGTTTGTTTGATATACAAAGTATCATACTTATGACATCACAATGCATAATGAGTTTTTACAGACCATAATTTTCCGGACGTCTAACGAAAAACATAGTACGATAAATACGTTTAGTTATAAGTCATAGCCACGTATAAGTAGCAAGTGAAATCTGGTAGATTTGTGTTGAGCCCTTGGAGAGAAATTAGCAATTATTTGAAAACTCATTATGCATTGTGATGTCATAACGATATATGATACTTTGCATTTCAAACAAACCTGAATATCCCAAACGAATCAAGGTAACAAAGTTCTACAAATTTCGTGCTCCATCATTTCAAATGATCTTCATTATTATAGAGTCACAAGCACTTTAATAAGTCCATAAGCACTTTAATAACTATGATAAGTAAACATTCAGTATTTTATGAGACATTTCGGTCGTCCTATAGGTCGTTCAGTGACTTCAGTCAGACAAAAACTAAGGCGTCAGGCATAAGACAATGGTCCTAACAACATTGCATGGGTTTTGTTTGAAATGACAATAATTTAGCTGGTAGCCGAGTGCAGACAAATATGGTCTGGAGGTTTAGATAGCCAAACGCATTAACCGTTAACCTGTGCGAGATGAGATACGTGCTATTTTTCAGTACAAGTATCGCACATGTAGACCCAAGCCTTTATACTATATAGAAGACTTTGTTTGATACGTTGCACTGTGTGGAAAACATAGCAGCAACTTACGGGATCAACAATCAGAGCAGCACTCGGGACAAGGCCGAGTTCACCAAAGGTTTTAGGAAAGTCATCAGGACCAAGACGTCTTCGAGGGAACGTCGTCCAAAATGTTATCCTGTCACTCAAATTCATTTTCTAAGCATATGACAAAAGTACATTTTAGAAGTCTTTAAAATAATGTATTGTTATACATAATAATGTGATTGATTTCCAGTAGGCAATCATCAGGAAAGCTGTTCCGTGAGTTGGGTAGCTACGGATTGAATGATGATATAATTTTAATAGTAGAAAGTCGAGTACTAATGAGAATATTGTAATACATGGAATGGAATATGGTCATATTTCTCGACAGATAGCGAGTAGAAAGTAGGTACCAGTAACGCGCGGCATAACAAAACAATATGGTGGTTTCAATGAGCAAGGAATCTTAGAACAGTTTTCACGGATTCTTTGCTTTTCTGGGACGTGTTATGATGCTAGCAAAAGTTATTTCTTAAACATACTTAGATTATGTTGAGCTGCAACGAGCGAGTTTTACCACAAACAATTTTCATGGATTTTCTGGGTTTTTCCTGACATATTAATGTGATAAAACATTCGTATTCGTTTATTAAACAATACTATATACATAGGCGGCTATCATTTTATAAATTCTAGACAGTAAGGCAAATATAAGTGGGAAAGAAAAATTACGTTCTCCGCCATATAACAAACTCCATGTGAAAATAGGTTCTTAACGATGGTAATCTACTCACGGAACAGATGAACTGTCTTGCATCCTCAAGAGTACCGTCCGCAGGAAATGCTTGCATTACTGTTGTGCCACTATGAAGACGAAACTGTATTCTCACGTCGGAACTGGAAAATAATAGTGGTTATTATTATTACAATAGTAGACATCATTTTATCATGAGGCTTGTTGCTGTTTCTAGTGCAAGCATTGCACGCTGCGTTTCTTCAAACAATTCACCGTCCCTAACCTTACCATGTAACTGGACTGTATTAAAGGGCTGTGTCGTCTATATATTTTAATAGTCTTTACCTGTACTATACCATATAACTATATCCAAACATGCGTGATTACTTACAACTTCATGTCTGGGTCATTGCTGCTCAGATTAGGGTCTATTCTTGAAGCAGCATTAAGTCTTTCCTTTTTCTCGATTTCCTGTTTAGCTGCCCGTTCTGCTTTATCTTGAGCTATTTTTTGTCGAATTGCCTCACGAGCTGCTTTCTCTTTAGCTTTCTCTTGTCGGACACGTTCCGCCATTTGTTTGGCGAGTATCTCCTCTCTTTCACTTTTAGCCTTGGCTATTTGTTGACCTTGTTTCCTTCTGTCTATTTCTTTCCTTTGCAAATCCTTTAAAACAAAAATTACAAAAATTATTTACATAAAATTAAAAATATGTAAGTAGCCACACTGATATTACGGAGCAGTATATACCAAGTATAATTACTGGCCGGGTATTCAGGAAACCACATCTCTCGAGGAAATGTCTGAAACATTTCGCTTTAAGAACAACACTTTCTTACCGCTTTTTCCTTTTCTTCTCTCTCTCTTTTCTTGCGTTCAATCAAAAGTGTGGCTCTAAAGTTAAACAAAACCATATTTCTACAGCCATATATATTTATGATTATAAGTGCCTATGAAACGCACATGTAATGCCCAAATATAAAGTTCATTATGTGAGGATTATTGTGGTGGTTTATTTTTGAAAGAAATGATGTTAAGTGCAATATTAAAGCATTTGAAAGTACGGCCGTGAGGTGGAAAAATAGTGCGTGCCTGGGAATGAATTTGCTTACACTTTATGTCAAAATGACGACACTGGCTTTACCCTGAGTCGATTTCAACCAATGCACAAAAGATAGATCTCATGAATGACGTGAAGTGCTGACAAATTCGTTACCAGGCGCGGACCATTTTTCCAACTTACGGCCGTACTTTCAAATGCCTTATAAATATGGCACTTAACACCATTTTTTTCAAAAATAAATCATCCCACAATATTCCTCACATATATGAACTTTATATTTGTGCATTAAACCATTTCGTTTCATAGACACTATAATTAAGGTCTTCTTCAATAAGCAAGCATGATAATCATGTAATGTTGGATTAAAAGAACCGCGTGTTTTTTTGCGAATGTTATAAGTGTTTTTCAAAACCAGGCTGCGGCAGCACGAAGTATATCACTGTGATGTTTGCTACGTAGCTAAATTCATCCCGGAAAACCAGGCCATCAAAAAAGAGAGCGCAACCAAACCTGTCAACTCTTTCAGTCAAGTCTGGGTGTGATGTACTTGGATCACCGTCTTCTACCTGGAACGATCATAAAATATAACAACTTTTGAATGCGAGAAAAATGATAATCAGCAAGAACGTAAGGTATCAAACAAAAAAACAGAAATGTATATAGCGATTTAATTTCTAACGTAATGGAGGAGCATCCAACGGTTATTTTGGTAACCGAGCGATGGGCTATATTATACGGTCGGAAAATTGTGAGTCGCACTCTAGTCGGTCAAATGGCGCATATACATACACTCACGGTAGAATATTCTGAGGACCGCCTGCCCCTGAGTGCATTTACAATTATATTAAAGTAACAATTATACGCGATAACGGACACATTGTAGAATGTACTTACGACTGGTTGACTTTGCACAGATTGTGAAGGTGAAGAACCTGATGAAGACTCCGTATCCAACGAAGGGAATTTAGTTCTATGTTTCTAAAAAATGTTTAATATGTATGCCTTAAGCCTCGGTCACATGGGGCAACTTGTCTCACAACCCTAATTTTGAGTTTTTGCGTTCAATACACTAAACAGGTTGATATAGTTTACACGAGATAAGGTGCATGGAAAAATTGATATGTGTGCTTTAGGGACGTATTGACTTCAACCGTATCCTACCAAAGCGTAACGATTCATTTTGTCATTAGTCTTGGTCGTCTCTAATCGTAACATGATAAAAATAACTGCTTTACACTTGTTAATGCGGTTTTCCCGCCAAAATGCGTGAGGTCCGTACTGATGTGATACGGACCTCTGGCTCGGCCAATCAAAACGCTCTATTTAGTTACCGACCCAAATAATATAAAAAATATAAACACAGTCTTCTTTATATGCAGAATGTTCACATAAACTGACTGTTTAAAATGACTTTTTGTTGCGTTTGTCAGAATAGAAGAATAGGGTCGCGATATAATAAATTACAGTATTTCATCAAAAAACACTACAGGAGAATTACATTAATATTATTTTGTAATAAAAACCATTCGCAATGCATATAATGCCATACATACCTGTATAGTTGCACGTATTTTCTCCAAAAGTTGTTCAACGGACAGTGAGCCACCAATGACTTCCAAAGGGGTTCCTTCACCGTTTATAAAATAAGTACAAGGAACGCAAACAACGGGATCATAACAAGGTCAAGAAAAATTACCGTGACAAGAGCATTCCTATGAAATTTTTCGCTTTCTTTGCATAATAAAAAAAAAATTAACAATAGGCAGGTTTCAGTAGGCTACAGATTGAGTGCACATGGTGGTCAAAATACAAAAGAATCTAATCAGAATCTCATTAGAATCTCATTGTTTGACTGACATTGTTCTAAAAGCTCAAGGGGCTGAGTGAAACCCCCTAGCTTGAACTATACGAGGCATTGCCGACGTACAGTCTGCATCTTAGTAAGTATATACAATACATAGAGACCGGTGCTTTTGCACACATTCGGTGCTTGTTCTTGGACGTACAAAAAAATAACGAACCGACCGAAAATTTCGGATAATGTAGTTCTAATATACAGTCTTCTGGGACACGTATTAAAATGACTAAAGAGAAATTACTACAGCTGCTGTCCCTAGAAATGGCCATTTTTGAGGGTCTTTGTCATTTTTGAGACATTTGGCAATATTTCACTGTACAGTATCTTGAATCACAAGGCTCGGCTAAACTAGGATACACATAGCCTGCTACATTGTTGCACACTTCATTTAGTTCACACATTGTTTCAATTCCCAATTTAGGCAACTCAGAAACATTGTAGTGCTCAACAATTTGTAACTAAACTGGGATACAGAAAATGTGCTACAGACTGCATTGATCCTGCTGATCTGCAATAAAGGATACAAATTGAAGCAAACTGCTTGCCTTCGACACTAAAAGGAGAGAAAACACTTAACAAGGACACTCCCTATACTATTGCAAAAATTCTAAACAGCAAAAATTCTAAACTTTAAGTGAAGTTAATATGTATGTTAGTTACCAGTCTGCCAGTGATACATATGCCGTTGTTACATTGCCTGCAGTTACTATTTGTAATCTTTTATAATTAAAAATGTAAGTCTAGGTTTGAATCTGTTCTTCATTTTGCATATTAACTTGCTATGGGTCAAGAACAACCAAAAATTCAAATGTCTCATTTGTATTTGAATATTCAGTTGCTTGTAAAATGTCTGTGAATGAATTATATAATATTATTATTATAGAACAAAACATGGCCAGTTTTAGCTTGAAACCCCCAGGCAATTGAGAATTTTGGCTGGGCTAGGGTGGCTGGAAAATTTTGGCCGGGGCAGTGGACCCAGTCGAGCCTTCACAGTGTATATCTGAGTAAATTTAATATTACTATACTTATAAAATCAGACAGTGTACGAAATCATTACAAAAAAATACCTGTCCACTTGCAGTTTTATTGCTGTACAATCTCTCGAACAAGCTGCACTTATCTAAAACGAACCACAGACATTACAAGAACTATGGATCTGGTATGTAACTCAAAATTCTGGTACTTGCAGGGACATCCACTTTAAATCATTGTTAATGTTAGATCTAGCTGGTTCAACTTAAAAATAGGCACATATTAACTCCAGTAAATAGTGTTCCCAAATAGCCCAGAATTCCCCAGTGGGAATGGAAATTAATTATGGTAGGATATGGGTATCAGTTAGACATGTATTATTTATTGGGGAAAGCTGAAAGGATGTGTTAGCTACCTACAGTAGAGCTTCTTTCTCTATTAGAGATAAATAATTTAACTCAGTAATTAAGGAAATGATATTTCTTAGAAAAGTGTATCAGTTAGGGCAAGGGTTTTCATTACCGGGAATGGGAAAAGGCATAAATTTTGAAAGGGCAATCATTGGAAAAATGTACTTCTTACTAATAATAGTTGGTTGGGCAAAGACAGCCATCTATTTTGGAAATAGTCTTGGTTGGAAAAAGCAGGCTGTCAAAAATGAGAACTTTGTTGTGGAAGCCAATTTGGGTTACTGCATACATGGCATCACAGTTTTTGCAAATGTTTCAGTAAATTTCAGGGGTAAAAGTTGAAGTAGCATATTTTTCAATACTATCTTCCTCCTACACACACTTGACATTACCTCCAAATTTGAGCTGTTAATCTGCAAAAGATTACTTATTTCTCAACTCAAACTCACTCTGAATGAAAACATAATATCCTCCACTCTTCTGCTCCTCTTCTAGCCTAGTTCTGTGATTGGTTAGCTTTTATAGTTTATTCATGTTTTGTAACTAAACTGTATTTTGCAACCAATTTTGACAATGTGCATGTGGACTGAGGTGACAGAAAAATAAATGACTGAATAGACCAAAGAATATAGAATAATTTGGACCAAAGAATATAGAATAATTTCCACAGAGAGTGGAAACACTTTTCAAGAGTTAAGCTTTACATCAAGTGTTCCAGGCCATACTGTATGAAACAGCACTAGTAGAGGTAGGGTGGTAATACTGTATCATAGGATGGTGGAAGGATGCCAATGGCATCTGTCAAAAAACTGTGAAGATGCAAACAACAGTAGATGAAGCATAAATATGTATTGTACTACTACAGGGACTTGTTAAGGATAGGGTTGCAGAGGTATTAAAATACTTAGCCCCACCTGACCTGGACAAAGTGAAACCACTTAATGTAATAGATTATAGAATAGCTCATTAACATTTAAATAAACCTCTTCACTGTCTAAAACGGCATCCATTTTCTTCGACTCATCATCATCAGCTGAAACAGAAATTGAAGAATAATAAACTATAATATTTATATTATAATTATATGAAACTATACATACACTGGTATGAAAACTCAAAAATCAAAATGTGACGTCCATGCCTCACAGACGGCACAACTTTTAGTTTTCTAAATTACAGAATTGCGGATAGTGCAACAGAAAAACAATTTGTTAAAGTTTACCAGCATTAATATAAGACATTCAGTATAAACTATAAATGAATTATTAAGTAAATTAAAATTTAAATTAGAAAATAATAGCATGACTGATCAGTGAGTCTGGTGACACTTTAACAAACGGAAGAACAAACCTGTTATATATACAATAAAAACTGATCTAATACGCTTCGACTCAGCTATTGCCTCCGACACAGATCCTCCGAACCACCTCATGTTTTATAAATAAAAAATTGTCTGGTGAAATACACGTAACTGAATAAAAAAGATACAACAACACTCTCGACTGATGTCTGTGTATTCCAATATGGCCGCCAGCCGCGCATGACACGTATAAACGTGAAGACTGGGTACTAATAATACTGAAATGCAAAAAAAACAATTTTCCACCCACTTGTACTAATAGACATTTCCCGAATTTGCTTGAATGCACACGAGATAATAGTATGAAATCGAGGCGGGCAATGAAACTCGCCTTATTACAATAGATAGCATTGTCCGCCTCGATTTCATGCTATTGTCTCGTGTGGTGCATTCAAGTAAACTCGGGAAATGTCTATTGAAAATTTCAGGTACCACATTGTGGTGCACAATTCCTAGAACTCCTTTCAAAAATTTGTTTAGTCCATATATTGGAATGTCCTATTATTGAATATTGATAGTGTTCGAGCAAACGTAAATTCTGTGTATTTGCGATGTTTAGCACATTTTGGGGCGGAACGCAAAATATTTCGTACTGAGATCTTCAATGTTGTGGTATTCAAATTTAGCTGCTAGAAGACGAAATAAAGCCAAAGTTTCTTTTGAAAAAGATTTTGCGGGTCTTCGTAAAACCATGTGTAGCAATGGGATGCTTGCGGCCGCATTTATTAAAAATTTTCATGGTAGAAAACATACAAGTCAATATTAAATTGAAATTGTTTTTACTAAGTTTTTAAACTCAGTTTAACCAAGGTAACTATTACAAAAACGACACTTTTACCAGTTTTGAAAACTTGGGGGGAGCACTCCCGTGTTCCTACGCAACTAGTTACTGATAATTGCGCATCACCGTTCCGTCATAGCGCAAGGAATCTCACGTATCTAGCAAGCAGGCATACATATTAATGACATATGACATCCAACGCCCTCTCCGCAAAATGATTTCAGTGTATTGGTGAGATCTGATTCTGAGCAATGTTTTGTAATACTTACCTAAGGATAGTGAGCTGACACTAGCTACATAATGCCGACCAACGACTTAACATTGGTCTGAGTCATAAAAATACTAATATATTGGAGGGTATTAAAAATACTAATCAACTTTTATTCATTAATTTATTCAATTGATAAATATCGAGAAGGCATCAGTTTACATAATAAAAAGGTGGCCCAGTCATTCTTTTAAATAGTACATCCCAAATAAGTTGATCAACATCCATAAAGTCGATTATAAAAAACTGTCTAATACAAAACTCCCAGGCATCACAACTTGGAATTTATAGGTTTCTTATTAACTAGTCACGGGTGGATGAAACAAGTTCAAGTCCATCTATTTCATGGCGACGTAGAGCATGAGGGAGTTTCTTGAGTCTGCACCGGTGATTTCTTGTTGGATTCCATTTCCTCACAACACTTTTTAAGCTTCTGTGCACAGTCGCATAGAAATCCTGGCATTGTGCGGTCAATTAGCACCTGTGGTACAGAACTTGGCTACAAGCATCAAAAGATTCAAACTAATTATTTTCATAATATTTTACCCAAACGTCACATGGTTTGATCGTCAAACTTAAGGCGGTCATAACATTTTTTAAATTCCTAGTTTATGCATTATCGAACAGCACTTGATGTAAGTTTTATTTTTCATGTCTTTTTAATCTAAATCAACACCTTTGGTTTTAAATACAGTATTTTTATTAATTGCACAATTGTTTATGTCCGCCATGATAAGTGGTGTGATTAACTAATAGATTACATTCTGCCGTGCGTGCGTACTTTAATAGCACACAGATGACGTCATAACGTGTAAAGAACTAAAAAGTGCAGCACGAGACACAGTCGACTGCCGCCACTTTTTGTTCTTTACACGTTATGGCGTCTTCTGTGTGCTATTAAAGTACACACGCACGGCAGAATGTAATCTATTTGTTTTATCTATCAACGTAAACATATTTCCTCAAGTATACGTTGTGAGTTTCTGTCACTCCTCTGACGTCGTCATCTGTGTATGTATACTCTAATCGTACATTTTGTTAACCAATGAAATTGCGTGAAATCATACAGTTGTTGTATAACATGCTTTACAGTAAACGGCGTTGTGAAGAATTGTTGTGAAGAATTATAGTGGGTAGAGGGACACTTCAGTGACAGTGATATTGTTATACCATAAAGTCCCACGGTGAGCTCACTGATCCGAACATCGAACGTCAAAATTAAAGTCTCACAGTTTCAAATAGAATATCTCTAAGACGATATACAGAGTGCCCTCTAAATGTCAAAGTATATCTTTAACATAATGTTGGCGGTTGTTCAGAGCTCGATAAGCTTAACTCAGCTGGGGCTAATGATCAAAAGGTGAGAAACCTGTTTGTTGACTAAATTGCTGCTTTTTAACAGAAAGTTTGGGTTCACTTGGAGGGTCATGAGGTAATTTTTAAACGAAAACCACCTATTTTAACACAGTAAAACACTGGGTTAGCTTTTATCCCTGGGTTAGTGGCAATCGACATTTTACAGGTTAGCATACCACCTTAACTGCAGTTGTTTAATACATATGCCTTATTCATTTCTAATGAGACCACTTTGGAATTAAAAGTTCTCAAATTAAAAGTTACAACGAACAAGCAAGACAAAAATGAAACAAAAAACGCTCGAAAACGAATTGTACAAAACAATGAAAAATACTTCCAATGACCTTTAACTTTATACAAGTGACACAATCAGTAGTATTATATTATACCTTAAGTGTTGTAGAGAGAATCCAAATAAATTCTGATTTCTCAGGTTCACCTTCTACAGGACTTAAAGCGTAACAGCTAAGCACAGTCTCTCCCCTAAAAGTAACAAACGGCCGTTGCGTGCTTGTCGTGAAATAATAAGAGTATATTATTATGTGCAAATATTACGTAACTAAAAACAATACTGTATACTAACACAGAAAGTATACACAGTACCCATTCAATGGAACGGACGATGACGGCACAAACCTGATAGTCCCCACAACTGGAGGTTTTAGTTCTGTTGTGGTCGCCGACGATGTACATAAAAACATTGATCCAATTCGCTGAAAATGCCGGAGGTTGACGTAGTCCCTAAAATTAAAGTTCCAGAATTATTTAGCTCGCAGGAAGTTTAACGTTTGGCGGAAAATGTCTAATTGATAAACACTATATCTCGCCTATCGCCTCCACTAACTTCTTCCGTTTATATTGAGCACATCTGCAAATTATGATCGATTCCTTAACCCAGTTGAGGTTTGTAGCCAGAGTCTGACCATACAAAGGGTTAAATTAATAAAAGTGACATTCTGCCAAAATACGTAACGTGACTTCGATGTCCATGCAGTCTTAATCAAGCCTGCCTAGCATGTATTTCGAATAATAAAATACTGAAAGTACAGCAAATAGCACAGAAAATATATCACAACAAACAGAAGTTTTTTTCGAGACTGAGGTGTGGATAATAATATCATAATTAACCCCTTAGGGTCCAGTAGGGTCCACATAGAGGAGTAAAATCGTCTGGCGTTAGACAGAGTAAAATCTATAAAGGCCGTATTGGTCTCCAAAGGCTTAATCACATAGTTTTTAACCCTTTAGGGTCCACCAAGGTCCACATTGACGAGCAAAATAGTCTGGCGTTTGCCAGAGTAAAATCTATAAAGACCCCATTGGTGCCAAAACAGCATGCATATTTGTACTGAACAAACCTAGATTAAGAGTAAGTTATTCTGGGGTATCACATGATTGAAACAACGACGCGTTAATGTAGCTACAATCCTAGACAAAACATTGAGGACACATCACAGCGGCGTCATATTTTCAAAATCACTGATCTGAGAATTAACGGTGCCCTCCCCCATTACCCCACCATGCAATGTTGTGTCGGGTAGCATGGCACTTCCTAATCTATTTTAACACACTTGAAAAAGTGATTTGGGAGAAGGAGGTCCAGTGTGAAAGGATATTGGTAAAGAATATACGTTTACGTGAGTGTAGTCAGTAGTTTTGTCCAGGATTGTAGCTATGGTGGAATGTTATCTCATCCAACACCATTTTAACATATTGAAAACATGCATCGATCGTTTTTTCGCTCGTCAGGCTGCATTTTGTCGGCATTGCCAAGGCGTGACGGTCCGTGTTAATTTTGACGATTGTCTTATATTTAAAAGCCTATTTGCAGTAGGCAAAACCAATGATTATTCTGCTTTATACAAATACATACCTCGCAGCAAATAAGCCCCCGGCGATTTCGGCAACACTCGAATACGAAATATCTGTCGTGGAATTCACTTTATAGATAACCTGAAAAATTTAAAGTGGAAATGTTCAGTCTAAGACCAACATATTATTTAGTTGGAAGAACGGCAAATTGTGAAATCTGTACAATAATTTGTAATTTCTCTTCATTCGTCGGTAAGGCTTCGGAAATGCTAAATAACCCAAGAACAAGAACTCACTTCTAATTGTGTTAAAGATTCATTCCATTTAACATGGTTTTCTAGGTCTGCGCCAAACACCATCGGATATACTGTCGATGTGGTTGCGTTGATTGCCACCTATTGACAAGAGGCAAAAACGAGACATAATTTGAAAAATGTTTATAAGCTCGACGAGTGCGTCTGAGATATTAGTCAAAGACAACTTTACCGTCATGCTAAAACCAAATTTATAGATAATTCAACAGAAAAAAGAAAATCGTAACAATGGAAATGAGGGGTCCCAAAATGGTGCCCGCTGAACATAAAAATAAAATCCATTTGGTTAGATTTAGATGCACGTTTTGTAATTGAAGGAAGAAGGAAACTTGAGCAAAACAGTGTTGAACACGAGATAGGTCGTTGGAAGGACGAATAAGATGTCTTCCACTCTATGAGATTCGATATTTCATGTATTCGTACTTGGTTAACTCCAAGCTGTGTTGGCATATAACCCACAGAGCACTTTGCTGTCACTTTGAAAACATTTCTTCAAGCTCGTTCATAACATCTGACTTTTTTCATTCGAATTTTAGATGAAGTTATGAATAATATGAATGTACTTGCTAGTTTATATCACGCAGCAAAGCACAACATGAACCCAACCAACCGGGCTTAACCCTTTGAGGTCGGGAGGGTCCACATTGCCGAGATAGAAAAACCGTCTGGCGTTAGCCAGAGTATACCTAAAATCTATAAAGATCGTCGTCTGACCACAATTTAGAGTTGAAAGCAGTGGTGAGAAACATCGCACTAACAACGCATGCTTATTTTTTTTTTAATAGAGAATAGAGATGGAAATAGCTACCCTTAATCGCACGATTTTGCCTAAATTCTCGTCTCGTGTACTTTCAATTAATACGCCATCCTATAAAAGGTGAAACAGAAATAATTTCAGTGCAAGTGAATTATTAGCACACTGGTGAAGACTAGCACATTTGTGAAGATTAGCAGATTGGTGAAGACTAGCACACTGGTGAAGATTAGCAGACTGGTGAAGATTAGCACACTGGTTATAAGACTAGCACACTGGTGAAGACTAGCACACTGGTGAAGACTGGCACACTGGTGAAGACTAGCACACTGGTGAAGACTAGCACACTGGTGAAGATTAGCACACTGGTGAAGACTAGCACACTGGTTAAGACTAGCACACTGGTGAAGACTAGCACACTGGTGAAGACTAGCACACTGGTGAAGACTAGCACACTGGTGAAGATTAGCACACTGGTGAAGACTAGCACA
>JAOTOK010062514.1:0-17286 GCA_025770025.1 Virgularia gustaviana
CAAGCTGTCAGCCAATAACAACGCTTGATTCATACCACGTGATTGGTAGTTTCCTATCCAGTTGTAAACAATCCATGATATGACCACCATATTATGGTATCTGAAGGCAAACCGCAGCGGATGAAATGTACATTTGTTTTCTTATGCTAGGCGTTTTCAGACGTTGTTGTAGAACATAAAGACATTGAAAGCTCTGATGCTCTGACCAAAAAGGTATTTCTAAACTTTCTCGTATTAACTAAAAATAGGTACATGTTAACGAACAAGCGTCCGCTTCCCTTTATCGTTTTACCAGACATATACCTGCCCCTCATGAATTGCCATGGATCATATGGCAATCCCAAAATAATTGTATTATGTGAAAATGTATGATGTCCTTCTTTTTCTCTATTGTAATTAGGAGCAACCGCAAGAGACGAGAAAAATTTCAAAATTCAAAGCCAGAAGGATGAACACTAATACGGATTAATATACTGTAAATGATCCTTTGTATATATTGATAAAGTTTAAAACAGTTGAGACCACGAATGCGATCCTTTAGCCAAATCTCACACCACAGTTTAACAAGTGTGTGTAACATATGATGTAGTGTGACATGCGTATCTACAGTTTATATATTTGCGGCAACGACCTTTCCTTCTATCTAGCAAGCACGCGATATTGCCAACCCAAATTTACTTAATCCAAGGTGTAAGGACACGATAGAAAGAAGGTGCAGTAAACTCTCCTCATGAAACGACCGTTGATTTCACAGATACATCATTGACGCCAGTCAGTGACAGTTGTTTATCGATTTGAAACCATTTTCCCTTTGAGAAACGATGTTTGCTTTACTTGGCTTTGGTGAAAGTGATCGAGTCATCTGCGAAGTTATGAATACTCTCATCAAACAATTCTTCTGGTAAAGGTTCGTGAACGTGAGGCAAGTACGTTGGAAATGGCGGTGGAGTCTTGTGTGTTCCTAAAGCATCCTGGATCTTGACAATGCCTCCATTTGGGCCAGGAATCTGACCATGGATGTATAAAACATCATATTTTGTGTTGATTCGATACACCTAAAAATTTCCCAAAAATAATCAAATTTAAAGCAAATACACAAAAATAGGTACGTCGTGCATACACGCGTCGTCTACATTAAGACGTCATCTACGTCGTCTTCAGTTGCGAAAGCATGCTGCAACAATACGCGATATGTGATGTGATGTGATGTGATGTGATGTGATGCGATGCAACGTTGTGTGGTGTGGCATGGTTTAATGTGTGTGTGTGTCATACTACAATGTGGCATGGTCTGGTGTTGATATGTGTCATGATGTGATGCAATGTTGGTGATATGGTACGGTGTTGATCTGAAGACAAACCTTCGCAGCATATATTGTGTTGTTTTTATTTCCCATATGACCAGGCATTTTCTTTCCTGGCCAAATTCTGCCAGGATCCTAAAAGGTCGAAATTACCTCAGATCAGATTATATGGTTAAAGAGGAACCCAAGTATTCAAACAAAAAAACTGTATGCAGTAACACAATGAATAACTTGGTACCCCTCCTCCACCTGTGGCACCCATTTTCCTGTGAGTTTTTGTCTGTCCATGAGATGCAGGTTGGCCTTTCATACCCCATCGTTTCATAACTCCTTGGAAGCCTTTGTCCTTTCTACAAATTGTGTACAGGCAAAACAGTTTATAAAGGGAATGTTGGAGGAATGGCTTAAAATACCACAAAGAAAGTGACGATATTTCTTACGATTTAGCTTGTACCATAACACTTTGACCAGGGCAAAAATGCCCACTCAGGATTTGGGTACCTAAACATTTGATAAATGCCAATCTTAATAACTACATGTCATTAACACAGCCTAGAGTTAAGTACAACCTTGTTCCCAGGCTCTCTCCTCTGATGTTCCTTCTCAGAGGAGAGAGCCTGGGAACAAGGTTGAGTTCACTGGGTTGAGTTAAGTAATAGCTAGCATAGTATAAGTTTCTTTACTGTATATAATATAATGTGCCACAGTTCTAATGTATTTACCAGGATGAAGGAGGGCAGTTTGGTCCACTTTAAAACTACTAACTCTTTGTTTTGGTCTCACTCCACACTTCATATAATGACCAAATTCAGCTTTATCCACCTCGCACATGGAAGGAAAATAACATTCATATAAACATGATGTGATTCACAATCTTCATTCATTCATTTAGTGTACCCACTGATTGGAATAGCACATTCCTGTTCATTTATGTAATTATCACCTTGTCTAGTGTTGCATAATTGATGCCACCAACTTCTAGAGCAGTTACATCATCATTTCCACCCAGCTCTCTTGAGATTTTTGTAGCTATTACTTCACAGTCTTTTATCTAAGAATGTAATACCATTGGTAGGTGTTGAAGGATTACAAAACGGCACCACCATGTCTCCTTAATATTCACTTTCCTGTGTTGGTATTTGCCTCCTTCTACCCGAACCCCCCTCACACCCAAAATGGGCGTGGTTACCCCCCAATTACCTGAACCAAAGTGACTGGTACTCTTTTACCATTCTTCAACCACATGGCAATCATTCCCAACTTCACCCCAATAGCCCCGACCCTCTTGCATCCTTTACTCCATACTGCATTTTCAGGATCAATCACGGGCGCTTCCCTTGTCTCTTTTGCTTTTTCCACACTAATTTCCTTCTCCAAATCAAATGGGATATTCTCCGCACGTTCGTTCAGGTGATTAGTGTTCTTTTGATAATAATCAAACATTGTCCTTGTTTTACCTTCGTCTTTCTCAGTATCTTGGGAGATATTTGAGAGAAAACGACTTCCCAAACAAGTATTTTGTTGAGAATATCGAAAATGACCTAAAATTCGTGCATAAAACCCGAAAAAAACGACCCTCCGGTCCGCCATATTGGTTTCGTGGGACCATTCGGGATAACAGAGGACTTGTCGGTCTGTGCCCGGTTACTGATGGATAGTTATGGATCAGAGGGTCACTTGTGGATTTTACTAGGATAGTTATGGACCTGTTAGGAAAGCAAACGAGCAGCGGACGTATCCTGGAAACCATGGAAACCGACAAAACGTGATCTTGTTTACATTTCGGATTTACACCACCATTGCTAAGCAAAAAGTTTAAACTAAATCCAGATGGACATCGGAATACTAGTGTTTGTTGAGGTAGTTTTGAAATGAACTTGGCATAGCTAGTGGTACTGCAAGAACGAGTTGGAGAGGAAAGCAAGTAGATTTGTCGTGATCTGTTGCTGTTGACTTTATGAGGATTAGTCGCCGAATTATCTTGGCAGCATTTTATATTTATGCAAACTTGGCTGCCAATTTGAATGCGTTTGTCTGCATCTGCCGTGATTAATGTGCAAGGCCTGAGCAAAGCCATTGTAGATAAGGCGGTGACGGCTGCATTGGAGGAATTAAGAGGTTGTCAGGTAAGTGTTTTTAAAAACAACAAATATGAAAATATGAACAAGACTACAATAACAAATAACTAAGTACAGTGTACACTGTACCTTAGGGTTCGCTCTATTTAACCTTGAGAGATCAAAGGGCTATTAAAGAAAGCTTAATAATAATACTCGTAAAACAATTTTTTTTCTCCTGGGTTTTGTTGATTGAAATATTTGTATATACATATATATGCTTTTCTTGAAATAAAATACTGTTTCACTCTCAACAATGCTTTTATTTTATTTATTTTGTCATGTTCATCATCATCACATGGTTTGCTAGACAACTTTTATCAATTATTTATGCCTTTTTTGCAGTGTTTTTACTAAACCATAGTGCGAGTATTTTCTTTGAAGACTTTCATAAAACGTGTTGTAAAAGAGCTAAACGCATTTTTGAAATACAACAATTTAGGAATAAACGAAATTTTGGTGCACATGGTTGTTGCTAAGCAACTCATTGTTTTTCCACAGGAAACCCAGGACGTTTTCATTATTGTAGGTTAATCTAATTTTAGGCCAAGATAATTTTTAGACAGCTTTTCCTCAAGTAGATGGAAAAATAGATTTTTCCTACAAGTCCAATGCAAGTGCATGTTTTTCCCTGGGGAACCAAACATATGTTCAGAATTTATTAATACTAAGCTCATTAAGTTTGAAATGCTAATTTTCAGACAGTTATGGGAACGCAAGTAAATGGCAAACTAGATTTTGCTACAACTAGTCCAAAAGATACAATTGACTTCAAAAATGGTCTTGTCAATGGAACACATGAACCAGAAATGGTTAAGGTTCAAGGTCATTCAATGATGAATGGTATATCACATGGTGGTGAAGACAGTGATGACTCTGAAAGTTCAGTGACAAGTGATAGTGACAGTGATGCTAGCGACTCAAGTGAGCCATCTATTACAACCTTCAGGGCAGATGGTACTCCACAATCATCAACTAAAAAGCAAGAAATGACAGACAACCCCAATAACCCCAATTTGGTTAATGAACCAAAGTCCCCCAAGCAAGTTAGTATCCAAGGAGCTAGGACTCCATTGATAAGTGAACTAGCTAATGGAGATATTTTCAACCATGTTTTGGACAAGAAAGGCACAAGTGGGATGAAGTCCAAAAGTACAGACCTGCCACCAATACCCAATTCAGGGAACTCATCTGGCAGTTCTGATGTAATATTTGGACAAAAAGATGGAACTGATATTCCAGGAATAAACAATGAGGATTTGGGTGTAGCAGAACTGAATCATTCTGCAGGTACCAGCGGACATTCAGACAGCAAAGACGAGAATGAGATCTTGGCTGAGTTACAAAAAATAGTTGAAGAAGACCAGCTCCAAGATAGTAGCTCATTGAAAGACACCAAGTTACCATCTGGTCAAGAACATGGTGGCTTAGATGGCATTCAGAACACTCCACATAAGGATGGTAATAGTAGGAACAGTACAGAATCTAGTTACCCTGGCAATGCCATTACCAGCAATAACCATTATAGTACCATAGATCCTAAATTCAACAAAGAGGCTGAAAACCATGATGATGGTGATGATAGTGGTGGATTGAGTAGCTATGGTAAAAGTTACCAAGACAACAGCCATGATGATTGTGGCAAGGTTATCATACCAAAGACATATGAATCTGATAAACCAACAATCTTTGAAACCAATGGTGAGTTGCTACCTTCATTAAGAACCAAAGAAAGTTTTGAAAAAATTGAAAGGAAACTCCAACAGCTGGAAGTGTTTAACACGGAACAATCGTCTGAGATAAAAAGGCTGCAGGACGTGAATGAATCATTGAAAACAAAATTCAGTGCATTAGAAGAAACATCGGATTACCACCAAAAACTTGAGGACCAAATGTTGAAGAAAAATGAGGAGCTTGAGAAACATTTGTTAGGATTGCTCAAATCACAAGATATTATTTATGACCTGAGAGAGAAAATGAGAACAGTTACAGAAGCAAATGAAAAACTTACAAAGGACTATCAGGAAGCAGTTAAAGCTCTTGAGGCTGTTGATAAACTGGTATGTTTTTGATCCTATTTAAGAAAATAAGTTTAAGAGATGCTATGTCAAAGAAATATGACATATCCTTTCATTTACTATGTTTAATACATGACAGTAATAATTATTAATAATACTGGAGCTAGTTTTGCAAGTATTAGGTGCCACAAGGTTATCTATATGTCAATATGTCCACTTTATGGGATGCTATATGTTTAAAACATTCTTATTTCTTTCATATGCAGCTCAAAAGCAATAAATTGCAGTAATAGAGCACTTAACTGTATATCAACTTTTATTTGTTAGTTTAACCAAAAAGATGACCTTGTTAAGAAATGGAAGGATGCAACTGAGGAATCAAGAAAATTAGTTGAATTATTGAAAAAACATAATGCAGGTTTGTAAATTAAAAATGCAGACATGGTGGTAAATTTTGTAACAAAGCTATTATCTAAACAACCTACACTGCACACCAGGGACATAGCCATGACAGACTTGCTACAAAGTTGTTCTAAGAAGCCCCGAAAAGCGATGTCTTTGCATGCCTTGTCTCAGACATAAGTTATTTAATTGTGAACACTCTTTGACTAATGGCATTCAGTATATGTGACTGAAACCTTTGCTGTGTCACTTTGATAGACATAGCTGATATAGAAACTGTGGATAAATTAAAAGAAGACATGACCAAGTTGGAAAAAGAAATTTCCAAAGCACAAGGGACAAACAAGGAACATAAAAGAAGAAATGAGGAACTTGAAGAACAATCTAAAATATGGATGAAGAAATATGAACTTGAAAATGAAGAAAGAATTAAATTGAATCATCGGTTAGATGAAGCAAAGAAAGAAATGAAAAATAACCAGTAAGATGAGAACAAATATTTTAAATTGTCCAGAAAAAGTAGTGCTTGCACAACTGTTTTAAAATCCATGAGTCAAATATTCCTAAGTTACATTCCTAATGTTCTTCATGAACGGTTATATTTAGAAAATTAGCTGCAAAACGTGGAAGAAAAAATCAGATTCTACACCTAGAAGTGACCGAATTAAAAGATATGCTAAAGGTATGACTCTAGTCTACAAAAAAATATATCTTCAAAAAATCTGTCACATAAACATATGATCACAACAGACTGTTAGTACTACAGTATTTTACAGAAAAGAAGGTATCGAATACGACAAGTTTTGACATTCGTTACATTTTCGTTGTTCAAGCTTGCAAAAGATAAAACAGCCAACAGCGAGATGAAAGTGAAAGATCTAGATCAGAAACTTAACAGCAGCCAAGAGGTATCAACAGAGCATTCTCTTTCTTCAAGTTTTTCTTATGTTTTCTACAATCACGAGACTTTTACCATCTACTGCAGTACTAAACCCCACTTAAACGAGGAGTCGACAAGGGTTTCAAACCTTTCCTTTTCTCGCCACTGTCATGGACTAACTTTCGATTCATTTACTCTCATCAACTTTGAACTGCTTCAAATGTTGGTGAGACTTGCTAAGGGTGGATAAAAAGTCCAAGACAGTGGCAGTAAAACGAATGACAGTTAGCAACTCCTCTCATCCTTTAATCTCAACTACAGTTTCGTCTCTTTCTACTACGTCTCTTGATTTTTATCAATTATTATCGGTTCACATTCAGATGTACACCAACATTATTCATGAGAAAGAAAAACAGCATAGCACTTTACTCAGGAACTCCGAAGTTTTCCAAAAGGTAGGAACAGTGTTGGTTGTGTTTTTGTAAAGAAACAGAATATAGATGACGTTTTACTGCACTCGGAACAGAAATCCTGAAACAGAATCTCCCTTTTCAGCCAATAATAGATCATTGTTAAACATTTTCTTACTAGGATATAATCACCAAGGACCAAATGGCAGAAAGTTTGAGGACAGAAATTGAGAATTTGAAAACGAAAATTGGCGAGCTTGAAAGTGACATTTTAGCAACTGTGGAAAAACTCACCAATAGCCAGAAAGAGTTGGAGACGTCGTTGAAGAAACAAGAGGCACGTATGCCATACGTACGCCATTTAATGGTGGATGTATCAATTTCAGAACAACATCATCTTGTTAAGAGAAACAGTACTGCTTATAGAACTGCTTTCCCCTATTTTCTGACCCACGAATGCAAAATCGAGCTCGTGTTATCAAGTCCAGAGCGCATTTGATTCAAGTCCATGATGACGTGTTGCGGGTAGCGTTTGTACGCACACCTATACCTATTTTTATGCATTTTATATGTTAAGGAGCTGAATACAAGCCTGGAGAAAGTGCAGTCTGAACTCGAGAAATCAAAGATTGAGAAAGTTGATAATGATTTGTACATTGAAGAACAAACCATGCAGATCAAAGAGCTGGGAGAACAATGCCGTGACCTCCAAGAAGTTGTCAAGCAGTTTATTTTTAAAACAACACAAAGACCAAGGAGGTGTAAATCCATTGTACATTACATTGTGATCTCACCACCTTTTCGCTTTCATCTATTCACATCTAGATTATTTCTCTGGAAAAACGTTGTAGCCTGTAGGAAACTCTAATCATTATGTTAAATAGTATTTTTTCCCTTTCTTTCCAGAAGGAGGGTGTATAGCAGCAAACCCATGTCACAATCAATGCCTGCTTATCCCAACCTGGAAATGTACAAAAAGCTTTTGGCTCCTCCAAAGACTATGAGAAGTCGTCCCCATCCTGTTCACAGGGAAACACGTTGCTCTGAGGATGAGAATGTAAGGGTGAAAAGATGACTTTCAAAGCAGCTGTAAACTGCAGTTTCTCAATTCATGCCATATTTTCTTCCAAAAGGGACCGAATAACAATGATATCAGACAAGAAATCACATCGTCGGTTGACCAGTCAAGATCACCACTATCCAGACCCAGATCAACTTATGGTAACCGAGAGCTTTCGTTGTCCAACAGACGTGAACACGAGCAATCTGGAGAGAACACTAAAGATTGGCTTCCTAATGTGGTTTTGGTAGACAGCAAGAAATTGGATGTTAGTTCCACAGAAAGTGGAGTGAGTGCTGACCAGTACGCCATGGAGTATGTGAAAGTTGGTGACAGAGTTTTGATAGAAATGCCTCTGGAAGGTAATAATGTCTTGTAGCTACTGTAAATACATACCAGTAGAAAAATTATTAGAGATGTAAGCATTTTTCCTAGCTAATTGTTAAATGAGTATCTTATAACTTTTTGGATGTACAGGTAGAAAACAGAACATACCAGGTCTAGTCAAATATGTTGGGCCTGTTTATCATAAAAACTTCAAGGTTGGCATATATGCTGGACTGAGGCTTGACGTTCCAGGTAAATAATTTGAAGCATTCACCATGCTCATTCAAAAACGTACTACAGTATTCCCTTACTATATAAACCTGTTAAAAGCCTGAATGTTTTTTTCTGATCTTATTCCATTTAAAATCTTCATGTATTAATTGTAGTTGGTGATACCAGTGGCACCTTAGGGGGCAGAATGTATTTTCACTGTTTGCCTGACCATGGAAAGTTCATAAAGTTGAGTCACATCCTTGCCATACAAAACAAAAGGGTAAGATTACCAGTATATTGAAAGCTGCTTCTTCTAACAATCAAATCAAGCCCTACCAATTTTCAACAAGTATTTCACAGCTTATGAAGTAAATAAGCTATGAATAATTGTTAGACTGTTAGAGTGGCTGATTAGACAAAAACAACTTGTACTTTTTACCACACAACTACAGAGCAAGCTCAACATGGCACTACTGTAGCATTACAATTTCTGGCATGTCTATATAATTATCTAATTTTCCTTTGTTTTAGACTCAGCAGTACACAAGAATCTTTCCTTTAACCAAATCATTTAGTGGAAAAAGCTGACCAACCAAGCATTGAGAAGATAGAACTGTTTTATATATTTTCTTACCATATACTAAAATACTTCTGCAGTGTAAACCACTAGTTTTCTACTTTCCACATAATTATGTTGTGATTGTTTTGTACATAATGAAATACACTTCTATGTGAATGTTACTTGTTGTGCTCCCAGATTTATACATTTTTTAATCAATCTGTATACTTACCTGTCGATTGGTCATAGTAGTGTCTTTTAGTATGAGAAGGTCTGTTGTTATTTTCAAAGAAACTTGCAGAGTACATTACTGATGTACATGATAAAAATAAATTTAGTTTTCTTCATAGTAGTCCTCTGTAAAGTAATGAAATACTTTATGGTGTATGTATTTATCAAAAAGCACTAACTATTCTACAAAAGGAAGGGCATTTTTACTAAATATGACAAAACCAATAGAAAATGTAGTGAAAATTTCAAGTTTACTTGATTTCTTTACGGTATACAATACATACATGTGTACTTTTAAAGGAACTACATACCATAATGATAGTCACAAATGGATTTAAGTTTGTAAGAAATGAAAGTGTCTTAGCTCTTTTTTTCATCTTGATATTTATAATGAAGCTTGCCAACATCATTTTGGGACACCTTGACCCAACCAGTCTCCTTCATGTGGTATACTAAAAATGTATTATTTTGCTATGAACTATTTTATTTGTAAGTGCATGTTCATTACTGTCACCAAAACTCTCAATGATAGTAAATTACAATAAAAACACTTACAGTTGACAACTCCACCACTGTACGCATCTCGGTGGGTTGCATGGTAAATGGCCCTTTCCCCCAGGTCATATGCTTCTTCTACTGACAGGTCTTTCCTATAGCCACTATCAAGGACACCATAGGCAAATGTTGATCCAGAACCAACTGAGAAAATATCGTTTGATAATCGAGTGCCATCACTATCAACATAGTACAAGCCAGGACCCTGTAACGAAGAAAAAAATAGAAAGATAAAGACAAACTGCCAATCTTTACTTCAGCAGTCCTTAGAATGAGTGTGCTTTTGTAAAACTAGGACTGACATCATGGAACAATGCTGCAAGTTCCCCTTTAGAAGAAGGCCTAATCTATTGTTCCTATGTACATTTTATGGAAAGCAAATGGGAGATTGATATACAGTAAACATACCCGTTTGTCCCAGCCACAAATCATGGTACCCTATGACAGAAATTTAGGGATATTAGTACTTGGAATACTTCTTAATTGATAGTTATATAAAATATTGGACAGGAATAACACGCACCATAGATAATCCCATTCCTTTATAATTATACACCATATTTGCCAACAGTTTTGAAGCCGCAGCCACGGAAATCCTTTCCTTGTTACGAAGTTCATAGATCCTGAAATAGAAAATATTTAAACATGAACCATAGTAATATTGATATAGAAAGCCTATCTGCCTCTCTTCTCAGATTTATTCCTTACTAGAGCAGCTAAAATTGGATAATTTACTAATTGTGACAATAAATGTCCAGAATATAAGTGGTTTAAATTAATTATACCTGCAATGTTTGGCCAACACTCGTTCCCAATATGAGCAATCTGCTGCACCACCAGCCATTGTTCCCAGCAAGTAAGGGTTGATTTCAATCACTTTCTTAACCGTTTGCGATGCTGAAAGATCAAATGAAGTATATTAATTTCAACCCTGCAAATCAATGCATTAATGATTCACAATATTTACCAATATATGATCCTGCTGTGGCTCGAGAGTCAACAGCAACAATTACACCATGTTGAAATTTGAAAGCCAAAGTTGTTGTTCCATGAGCAAATTGAATCTTGATACCATTATCTCCAGTTGTGCACTGCTTCAAAAATTCTGCTGGCTAAACATCAAAAATATTGGTTCGAGTATGCATTTGATACATAATTGTATCAAGGTACCACTACTTCAGCACTTCCATAAAATGTTGATTTAACTTTTTTATTTGCACATTTAACTTTCTCAATATCAAGATGCTTGTGTTATTACACTGTACAATTGGATGGGTTACTAACCATTTGCATGTATATTTTAAAGTTTCTCAAATTGACAAGAGACTGAATTTGCAAAGCCATGAGTGATGAGAGAAATTTAAGAAACATTGATAGCAGTTATATTATTATTACCTATAACATTCTACAAGCAATTTCTTGTAGTACTAATATCAGTATATTAGTACTACGCCCAAAAATTACATATCCACAATATTTTAAAAACAACAGCAAAAGAAGCTACAGTCTCAGCACTTTCACAGTTTACTGAGTACAGGTTTCAATTTTACGACTTTTTCAAGCCATAAAATGCTCTATTTCACTTACATCAGCAACAGGAGGAAATTCAAATCCTTGTTCGCCGCACGGATTTACGCTAGATGGATTCTTCGGGCTAAGAATATCACTTAAACTTTGATTTTGATAATGTGAAGAGAAACCAAGAACAGCCATGTTGAAATACAGTATTATAAGTTTTGTTCCCAGTTTCCCGACGGCCTGTTGGCATATTATGCGCTGCCATTGGGTAGTCGGGACATTATTTCATAGTGTATACTGTATTCTTGGGTTGCAATCACGTGGTCTCTGTCCCCTGGGAATTGGTGAAACAAAACCATGTCCGCCATGTTGGAGGAACTTATAATTGCAAACGAGGGGGATACCCTTTTTGACAAAAGATGTTTGCTCATTAGCAATTAAAAGTTCCTCCAACATGGCCGCTCTGACGTCAAGTGCAACCAAAGAATACAGTAGTATACTACAAGTCTCTACAATATTATGTGGACACCAGCTGGAACAGTTGATAGTACACTACAGCTAGCGACTACCGTATACGAAAATATTAGACGGCTGAGCCTGCCAGCCGGACATTTAATAGTATACTGTAAAGTTGACCTGCGCTGAATTGCAGCGTTTGGCGTTAGACAGCGAGTAAAATTGCCGGGTGTTAGACAGAGTAAAATAGTCTTAAAATAGACAGTACGATTGGAAGAGAAATAAAAAGTCAAAAGGTTCGTGGCCAGTGCTTGCCTCAGCTAGTTAGCGTCCTCGAGAACATCGCACCCTTTACGCTCTTGCAGCATTTCGGACCTCCGAGCGCTATCCACGGGACTAGGCTAGTCCAATACCCTTCAGGGAGGGAGCAATCGGCCCCTAGTACCTGGTATCGGTCACACCTCCGCCCTTCATCGACCTAGGTTAGGGACGGCTGAATACACAAGCCATGTGTTCCAATTTTAGGACATCAATAGTATATATCTTCCTCTATTTATTTAGAAACTGAATAGTCCACAAGATGATTGTGGGACACATTTACAGGGCTGATAAGAGACTGACAGTAATCCCAGCTGAAGTGGCTGTCTTCAAAGGCCGATATCTCGAAAAGTACGCATCGGATTGAGATGAACCAAATGGACGAAATGAAGCTAAAGACATGCTCTATTCGAATATTTTATTTTTAGGAAGATTACACGCCCTGCAGACACGCGGTGAGCTTAACAACAAACTCTAAGTGGGATAACATCCAAATACACGCTACCGGCAGCAAAATCCGCATTTTTCAAAATGGTTCAGCTTAAAGCCACAAAATATGCTTAAAAATTATATAGAATATAATATTATATTATTTAATTAAATGGCAGCCAATTTCGAATACGGTGTGTGGATTACGGTTCACCTGTTTTGACGTCAACACGTCACCTACTTAGGCGTGTAGCTTGGGTTACTCAATATTTTAACCCTTTCTTGGCCAGGACTATAGCCACCTTCGCAGGCAGCTTCTGTTTCAGGAAGGGGGCGCTCGCGAGGGGCTAGGAGCCTTAGGAGGCTAGGCTGTTGTTGTAAACATGGCACAAGACGCGAACACGACCAATCTATATATGCATTAGCCTACGTCCCATATATGCATGTAATTTTCTTGCGCGCGGGCAGCACTCGTCATTCAATCTATAATAGCCGGAAGACCACCTGCCGACCTGACGCCACGGCCAGTCAGTGATCAGATAATTCTGAGAGGCTGAACTAAGAAGGTTTTGTTTTGCCAAGTGACAGCAACTAGTGTGTTCTTGGGCACGATGCAGTTGTCATAGACTTACGCCGTTCATTTTGAACATTTTTTCAACCAAAACCACCTCGCTTCTTTTTCAATTGTCATAAAATGCGGGAAATCGTACACTTGCAAGTTGGTCAGTGTGGCAACCAAATTGGAGCTAAGGTAATCGCACATTTTTCAGCCGGGTCAACCAAGCAGTCACCTCGAGCAATAATTATCATTCCAAAACGCAATTTCAATCTTTACAACATCTCAAAATCTTGCTGTTTTTCGACAGTTCTGGGAGGGAATCTGCGACGAGCATGGCATCGACCCTACTGGAACGTACGTTGGTGACTCAGATCTTCAACTGCAAAGGATCGAGGTTTATTTTAACGAAGCCAGTGGTACTTTATGTTATGTTGTAATATATTATGACGATCATGTATCCTAGCTTGTTAGAAGGTGATTGTTCGGGCGTTATTACGACTTTGTTGGACAAATGATCTGTTTGTTTATTTAATAGGTGGGAAGTACGTGCCTCGATCGATTAATGTCGATCTGGAACCCGGGGTTCTTGATACGATCCGCGGTGGGGTTTTTGGTCAAGTCTTCAAACCTGATAACTTTGTTTTTGGTAAGCAGCTACGGAAGTTAATTACTTGCCTACAAAGCAGCGGCGACACGCCTTCCATACGCACATTCCGTTATAAACCCTACCGATCCATGCGTTGCGCAGTCTGAAACCTACTCGTGGTTGAGAATACTGGAATAGAACTATAAATTCCGAATATATATTAAAGGTATTTTGATTCTTGACTTGCAACGAGTCTCTTCCTGACAAGTGCTGTTGTCTGGCGTTAACCTTTTCGAAGTAAATCGCGCATGAACAAACTATATTTCATTTTGGGAGATACATAGAGTTCAATACCCCACAGTCATTTTCCCCGAAAGAGTACGACGACCTTACGATCATTTAGGAAGGCATACTATCAAAAGGCGAACAATCCTAACAAGTAGATTATTATTCCAACATCGTTAAAAAGGCTAAAAATATTATTTATTATGTTTGCATGTGGCATTTTTGTGTATCATTGAATATTCTGATATTGTATACGTAAGGAATATCGTTATCACGTGATTACCTTAATTGGACCAGCGTGTTCAATGCTTATCTACAATGAAATACATATTAGAAATATTGCTCCATATGGTATGTTTACATTTGTCCTGAATCGTAAGACTCAAAGCTGTCGAATATATAAATAGAAATAGGAAAATATACTTAGAATGGGCGAACTTTTAAAACTGAGTACTTGATGAAACGCAATATTCAATCAGTTTTATAGTGACAAATATTGATCGTGCTATTTCATCGTTTCAACTTGCGCTCTTTTCTTATAGAAAACATTCCTTATTATTCCTGGTCGTTTGTCCAATACTTCAAATAAATTTAAATCCTGTTTTCACCAAACCAAATAACTGGCATGTTTCGTTCCTTGCATGCTCTTCATATATTTGTGTTCCGTCTTCAGTATATGCCGTTTGCGACGAGAAATATATATAGAATTAAACCGCACTTGACAGTCCAGAAGTTCAAAAATAGACGGCTACAGTTTTTCCTCCGGATGTTGACCAACCAGAGATCCATTATCTAAATACGGATGGAAATGTCCATTTATTAGGATGCATTGTGTCAACGCGTGCAAAATGTTAGGCCTAAGTACAAATATGCCACTTGAGATACTCATCTGTATGGATTTTATATTGTAATCGGCAACTTCTGGTCTGCTTTTCTGTTTACTTCTGGTTTTCCACGCTCGGACGTGTTTTTAAAGATCGGCCAGTACGATCAGCTCCCGCTAACAAACGTCCATGTTTTCTTGAAAATAAACAAAACTTTCTAAGTATAAGTCACCTAAAAAGAGCGTGTGTGTTCTTTTATAATTCACTCAGCACAAAAAGTGGACAAGTACATCATTGGTGACAGGTTGAATGTTAAATAGATTAGTCTCGTTTCATATAACGGGATGCACAACCACTCATACATGAGTTTAAAGCTAGTTTGGTGCAGTTGTCAAAGCCGTTTGGAAAAATTTACTGGTGGGCTGATTAAAAAGTGGTCTGCCCTTCTTCCAATTGAAACCTGAACATGCAATTTTACGAAGCGACCACACCACCACGACCCACCAGATCAATTTGAAATTCGCTAACAGCAACATCTCGACGTGCGACCTTTCAACGTTTTATTTAACGATCGAAACTTTCTCAGAAACTCTCAACAGGGTACCTTCCTATAACTCTAGCCATCAACTAACTTCACAACAACTTGATATCCATACACGAACTACTAATAACATCCTTGTTACAACTTGATCACAAGCATGTTAACATTCCGAAAACAGATTTCCTCGTGTTTACGACCAACTTGATTAATCAGACTCTTCTATCTTCGCTACTACGCTACGCATCACGCTGCCGCAGCAGACTGGGTCATTGGAGCGAAATCTGACAGACCAGATCTAGTCCTTAGTCCATACAGTGTTTACAGACAGACAGGCGGACGGACGGACGAGTTGAACATGACTACCACAATGTCCCAGCAAATCTCTTGTATTTAGGTCAGAACGGAACGGGTAACAATTGGTCGAAAGGTCACTATACAGAAGGGGCAGAACTAGTTGACTCCGTGTTGGATGTCTTACGCAAGGAAGCCGAAGGCTGTGATTGCCTCCAAGGATTTCAGCTCACGCAGTCGCTTGGTGGTGGCACAGGCTCCGGAATGGGAACTTTGCTGCTTTCAAAAATCCGCGAAGAGTTTCCGGATAGGATCCTGGCTACGTTCAGCGTGTTCCCGTCACCAAAGGTTTCTGAGGTCGTCGTCGAACCGTACAATGCTACACTGTCCGTTCATCAGCTGTTGGAAAACTCGGACGAGACGTTCTGCATCGACAATGAGGCTCTCTACGACATTTGCTTCCGAACACTGAAGTTAACAACTCCAACATACGCTGATCTAAACCAACTCGTTGCCTTGACAATGAGTGGCGTCACAACTTGCCTTAGGTTCCCAGGCCAAGTATGTACAGGTCGGGCGGGTGACTCACTCCCTTTCTCCCGCCTCGTTTCTGCCTCCTTTCCTCTGTCCCTCCGGCCCCCTCTCCTCCCTAACCCCCTTCCTTCCCGCTTACTCCATCCATCCTTTCTCCCTACCTCCTTTCCTCCCTTCCTCCCTTTTTTCACCTTTCTGTGTCCATTCGGCATTCATCTTTCCGCCCCACGGTCCGGATAGAACAAGCTTAGTAATAGTAGCATGTAATTGTTCTTGTTTATTAGTTGAATGCTGATTTGAGAAAATTGGCTGTCAACATGGTACCATTCCCTCGTCTTCATTTCTTCATGCCTGGCTTTGCTCCACTCACAAGTCGTGGTTCACAGCAGTACCTTGCTCTGACTGTTCCAGAACTCACCCAACAGATGTTTGATGCCAAAAACATGATGGTCGCATGTGATCCTCGCCATGGTCGCTACCTCACTGTGTCCACCATCTACCGTGGTAGAATGTCAATGAAAGAAGTAGACGAACAAATTCTTAATGTGCAGAACAAAAATAGTTCGTTTTTTGTGGAGTGGATACCAAATAATGTGAAGACTGCCGTGTGTGATATAGCCCAGAAAGGTCTAAAAATGTCTGGAACATTCATTGGGAACAACACATCAATCCAGAATATTTTTAAGCGAATAATTGAGCAGTTTTCTGCCATGTTTAAACGCAAGGCATTCATGCATTGGTACACCGGCGAAGGAATGGACGAAATGGAGTTCACAGAGGTATATGTCTTGGGTGTTGTTGTTGTTGTTGTTGTTGTTGTTGTTGTTGTTGTTGTTGTTGTTGTTGTTGTTGTTGTTGTTGTTGTTGTT
>JAOTOK010062625.1:0-17285 GCA_025770025.1 Virgularia gustaviana
AAAAACGGAAAATAAATGCACCTCCTGTGCGCTACTCAGCCAGTGGTTATTATTCAATAATGTTTGCGGTTTACAAAATTTTACTTGTAGTTGTAAACCGATTTCGTTAGTCGTTAATCTCCAATATATTATTTACCCACGATGTCGTGCCATGTGAGTCGTTTACGAGCGGAAGACACTCGATGCAGCAGCATGGCTCAGGTTAATTGATACATAATATGATATTACAATGTTGCTAATTATAAATTATGGAATTTCTGTAAAAAAAGAAACTCGATGAGGTCTGGCATTTCCTATAAAACTGAATTGTTCAGACAAGAGTACCGCTGCTAACCCGAGGTTAAAAATGAACGACAGTGTGTGTGTCGTTGCCCGGCTACATCTCAACGTTTCGAGAGTAAAAGCAGAATCTGAAGTTTACTTATACTGTTTCATTTATTTGACATGAAATTTGACATGTTGTTTGTTTTATGCTAACTGTAAGAGCCCGGGTTAAACGAGAATTGATATGACAGTCGAGGGGAGTTTTGAACTGGCGTCGACTCAAGGTACTTTGTGGATGTGCCTCGCTAGGCGACCGGGAACATCTATTGTTGTGTGCAATTTGTACTTGTATCTGTACGTGATTTCTACAAGCCAATTAGCCAAGATATTGTATAGAGAGATAGCAAACACACCAAGCATAGAAAGTCAAGAAGTTCCCGTTGAACTCTAGTTTTCATTTTTCACGAATTACATGTATCCAACAGTGATCATACACCCACGGAGGGAGGGGACAGTGGCTAGTGGTACTATTTTTTACATTGCATGCACGTTTTTTCCCTTGAAACGGTGGGCAAATACATTGTTTGATTTTTAACTGGCGCCATGGATTACTATTGTGTTATTATTACTAGCAGCCGTATATCACACAGGAAAAGTAGCCTTCTAATTGGTTCGTGTGAGTCCGAGGCTTGAGAAGGATCACTTTTCTTTCCTGAATAAATTCACGCATCTAGAATTGTTTATTTTTAGTATCCTCTAAGTATATTTTTACTACGATTGATCTGGAACAGTTTAAATTGAATTTCTATAATACCACATGGTCCATTTCTAAAAAAAGCAACATACTATATCTAGAACACTTGTATTTCCTATATATCTCTCCCCCTAAGTATTCAGTTACTGTTGCCTGATTTACATGGTGGTAATTGTATCATATTACTACTAATGGCTTACCGTCACCAGCATCTGGTTCTAACTAATGTTACGAAACGCAAAGATTCCCTGGAAATTGTGACGTTATATGCAGCTGACCGCTTAACTAAGAGTAACATCGGTCAAAGTCATGAACAAAAAATGCTGCAGCAAAAAGTTACAATTCTAAACGAAAACTTTAGCCCATGTCGTACTTTCTGACCAATTACTATAATGTCTAATTTAGATCACGTCGGTTGGATAATGAATCCACCATGTTGAATCAAGTAGTTGATAGGCATCAAACCACAGACAGCATGTAGACCCGTCTAACAAGCAACGTTTGTCTGTCTGGCTGGCTGGCTGACTGTTTTTATAACCTAGTGTATGACGTGGTATTTTCTGTTCTGCAACTAAAAACCTGTTCACTGTTCATCTTCTCGGTCGTCCTATGCAACTTGACCGATGTTGCCCAGTTTGTGGCGTTCGGTGAGTACTCCAGCGAAAATTTCCCCATTTAGTTTGTTGGCACAGTTTGGCTGAAGAAGTTGTCTTTTTGCACGTATTTTAAGAGAAAATTGTTAAAGGAAGATTATTTGCAAATTTCACATTTCACAGCGTCAACAAAGCGTTTGTTTATATCCTCACGTACTGGACATGTCCTTTGAATTGCATGGATATGAGCTATGAGAGTCTCCTTAATTATTTAGAGTTAAACTGATTACTCTGGTACAATACTACATTTAACAAGATAGTTTGCTACAATACTATATTTAGTTTATATTATTTTTGTGAACAAGATCAGACCACAGCATCTCCCGGAACACAGAGTTATTATCCATTTTTTATTATAGTTATCATATTTTAACAAAGTTATTTAAGTGGCCACGATGTCATGTACAATTTTAAAACCTTACGGACTGTAATTTGTGTATAGATGATGCAGTTATAAAAATACACTCAAAACTTCTTCTCATAACTGTACTCAGGCCTCTACGACTTAAATATTGTCAAAATGTATAGTATTTCGCGTTTCACGAATGGAAACTCTTTGTAATGCTTAGGAATGAATATAAACCAGAGTTTCTATTTATTAAATGTTCAGAATCAAATCTGGGCAGTGTTCATATTATGGGGCTGGGCCCTGTGAGTCGGGAGCGCACCGGCACCGCATTCGACCATAGGCGGCTGGCTGCAGACATATCCCATTCATGATCCTCTATATATCCCTAGCTAAACCGTTATTCTGATTGTCTTGTCTTGGTAGGCACTCAGCTTGTAGGACACACAGTAATTTTCTCTCTTTTGTCGAAAATGAATTATTTTGCCATGCATGCATAGCTTATCGTTTTGACTGTTTTTTTACCAGCTAAACGACTATCTTTTGAGAGTTAAAATTAAATATTTGGGGAGTTACAGATAGTATAGCATGACAATAAAGGAAACTTTAAACGAAGCATATAAATTTAATTATGTACATATTTGTTCACATTTCTCAGATTTAACAAAATTACAAACTGTAATAAAATTAGGCATATAACTGTCATTTGCCTTTATTTAGAAACAAGGTTAATCAATTGTCTACTATATTTGAAGCCAAGGCTAATGATAAAAATAGTTTTTATCACTTTTACTACTAAAATAACTCCTGCTTAATGCTTCAGATCAGATAGGGTAATTATATCGGGTATAGTCTGGATTGAATTTGCATGTGATAGGAATGTTGGCACTTTTGTAGAGACTTCTAACGTTTTCTGCTTGTTGTATGATTCCCAAATTGAAACTAATGATGTTTTTGAAAAATGAAAAACAAAGACTGTTGTACGTTGACTGCATTATCAAGTCGTGCAGCGGCGCTCAGTGCGTGTTCTTCACCTACCATGTGGTCTTGTCAAGTTGAACAACTAGTAAGGCTCGTATGAAAGGGTACTATAACACACACACACAGGGAGCTAATTGCTTTTAGGTCAACATTTTTACTAAAATGGAAAAATCCTTAGGGCAGATTCAATTTGGTATAATATCTAACTACAATCCATGTTTTAAGAATTACATTTGGAAGATATTTCGTGCTAAAGATTGCTCTATAACGTGTTGTTATCAAGATAACAATCAGGTTTTTGATTGGCACATCCGTTGCCGTCTCTCATATGGTACATGGCTCGTTTAATAACATAACGTGGGATGTATAGATGATATTACTAATATAATAATTATGCTTCGGGCAATATAAAGGTATTGTATATTATTGTATTTAATGTGTTTACATATCAGTTTAAAAGGAGGCTGCTTAGCAGGTAAACCCGATCAAACCCGCAAGTAAGCCGGTGATGTTGGCCGAGTACAGACGTTGACGTGGTTATAAGCGACGTACACCGGTGGTGCTATTTTGAGCCGACCAGGAACCCGACGAACATTCTTGTCTAAGGAAATTATAAATATAGATGGTGACAGGAATGTAACGGCTCATGATTTTTGGCCGCTGCAGTAACTAAGTTTAGCGCACACAGGTTTAAACATAGCAGGCTCCGTCTATAAAGTAACCGGCGACAACGACATTTAATGAAGGTGATCAATATCGCGCGGGGTTACTGAATGGTTATCAGCTCGTTTAGTGGAATGTGACTACAGTCTTCGTCGTGCAGGACACAAAGCAGTTTGCAGACAATTACATTGTCATCGTCGACCTCAACACAACTCGCAACGACAGCTCGATTTATAAAGACTATCACTGAAGCCTTTACTACACTGCAGTGTATAAAGTTATACTTATAACTAATCTACGTGATTGATTGCTTAAAAGGATATAACATACTAGATTTTCTGAACATATACAAGAGGAACCCAAACACAAAAGCGGTGGTGCATGCAATAGCGTTCCTTTTGGTCTTAAACCAGTTGTACTACTGTAGTTCTACTTGTCGTAATTTTGGTCCACACGGACTCCAGTGGTGTATCTCTGGTAAGAAGAACACTATCAGTTGGTTGGGTAATTTTCAAGACTCGGAGTCTCAAGATACGGTTGAAGCTTCCTTGATCTTGGAATAAAAGCATCAAGTTCTGGTAAGTTTCAATACTTTCCTATTATATTGCAAACATTTTTTTGAAAAATATAAAGCATCGTGAGGATACAACTCATCACTATTGATGAAAAACGTTGTTAGTTGAGGAGTTAAATGTTGCTTTTTTTGCCCGGCGGTAAAACCCAATTTCGCCCGGTCTTAGCTATAAAGGTCTTTCCCGTCATCAGACGAGCACGACGACACAAGTCCCCATACTATACAGAATATTCATCCCACTGCATTTGAACTTTTCCGTGAGCTACTAGTGATTATGGCTAGTAATTTCATGAAAATATTTCACGATAACCTCAAAGCACGAACCCGCCGGAATACTGACCAACTTACTCTATGGCGTCAGAACCAATTTGTGTTGTAAAAACATAGTTTAGTTTTGTTAAATTCTGCAACCTAGAACTTGTCGTAATATAATTTACTCCTACGAGGACATTTTAGGTAGGAAAATCCAAGAATAGATGAAATTCTCGTACGAAGCAGTTAAGAATGTGAATAAAAGTGTTAATAATTATTGATGATTTCAACCACATCACACGGGAGGAACTAGGATTAAAGCGTAACTTACATTAATTGTTGGCAATTACAGGAGATGGAGATGCCAGAAGTAACTAGAGTGTCTTATTCAGCATCGTTTGCATGCCATCAGCCAGTAATTCGTGCGGCGACTCGCTGTAGTGAAATACCCGCGCAGTCAAGACCGTTATCTGGAGGGGAGAGATTGAAAGTGGCTAACGATAGACGTCCGACGTGTGGCTCTCATCAAACGCCAAGCACGTCGGCCTCCGTGACTCCCAAGTGCGCTCGATGTAAGAATCATGGAGTACTGTGCCCGCTCAAGGGTCATAAGGGTTTGTGCAAGTGGAAAAACTGTACTTGTGCAAATTGTTCACTGATTGTGGAACGACAGAAAATTATGGCTGCCGAGCAAAGCGTCTTGAAAGAAATGGCCGAGCAAAGAAAGTATAAACAAGAATCCACGTTGTGCAACACTACTCAGTTCACTACGTCAACAACTGATAATCTCGTCCCTTCTCCTCAATACGGTAAGAAGTTCGCCATTTCTTAACTTCTTCTACTTTTTATCTTTTGTTTCTCTCTACCAGAAATAAAATCGTATAAACTTATATTATATAATACATATCTATCAGTAATATGGCATATTAATTCCCTCCAGGCTCCAAGGTGGTCCTTATACCTAAAATGTTTACCGATGCGGGACTCATAACCTGCAGGGGACATGCACTTGCGATACCTATTGCGCATTCGAAGCCCGACTACATAGAAAAATTAGCAAAAGACTTAGTGCAATTGAAAATGGCCTAAAATTACTCTCAAAATAGAAAATTAACCAGAAATTAACGTCATATTTCGTAATATTCATGCCAAGAATCGTAACAAGACATGCGAGATGCGTTCCGCGTTCCAGACTTTTTAACTAGTTGTTAACAAGGTTTCAATCTTGTTGCCTTGTTCTATGCACGTTATTCTAACAGTTCCACAGCCATCAACCTGATAACAACTTCATATCCACAAGTTTACAACAGCCTTAACAGTCTTGCGCTACAACTTGATAACAATTTGCGTCAGGCTTGTTTCGAACACACTCTGGTGCCGCTTGTGAGATTACTTGGTGTGAACCCGCTTATCATCTAACGTTCAAGCGAAAGTCCTTTGTCAGAGGAAATAATAAAACACCTTAGAAAGCTTAGAACGGCACTTCGCCAGACACACCCACATGTAAGTTACCCCAATAGAATTCAAAAAAATATATGCCATAAGATAAATAGCGATACAAGAACAAAATCCAAATATCAGAAAACTGTGGAAAACCCATGAAGAACTCATAAGTTGGCACTTACACGGAATATAATATTCAACTTATAGTTTTTTTGTTGAAAGCAAATATCTACGTGGGACGGACGTGATCATAATTCGGTCAGAAATAAAACAAGGACAATGCCTTGCCAAGGTTACACACGCGATCGCTTAGTCCGGTTAGCGAGTATTGGGAGTGTAATTTCCCTCCCGGAAATCTTGAGAATTATCTAGTCGGGGTATAACTAGTTGGAAATTACTCGAAATAAATATCACTAGATTTGAGAATAGTTTAACCGCGGTATAATGCTATTTATATGCTGATTATGCTCCATGTCACCGCAACCGCTCTTGGTAAAATAGACAAGTCTTGTAAGAAACAAGGTTTCCTTGGCTGTGTTGCTGCTATACCCAACACGTCGTTGAACATTATTAAAACTGAACCGGAAAAGGCTAAGCTGTTGCGAAAATATGTAACGGTTTGGCGTGCACGCTAACGTACCGCCCGGAACGGAACAACAGACTGTCGTAGTGACTTATAACGCTTTTCCAAACCTACATTTCTTTTTGTTGTTCAACGGTAAGGACCCCAGTGAGTCATTTCAGGGTAGGAGTTCTGTCCATTATTACGAAAACACGGCAGACTAAATTACTAAAATGTGGCGACGCGTGGGATGCAAAGCAAAGAAAGCGTTTGTTAGTTAGGGTTGTTCCCATGCAAGTACAACCGGTTTTATCAAAACAGCACGTTTATAGCTACAGACGTTTAGTCTTTCATTGACCATCACTTTGCTTGGCCACAAACGAGCTAGGACCACGCCAGATAATGATAAATGGTTATAAAAATGTCTGCAGGAAATCCTAAATAACCAATAATCATTTTCCTGATCTCCATCGTCTGAGCGGTATGAGCTGATCTATATAGCCTGTGGCAAAATACTTTAAAACGTAGACTGCCACGATTTAGTTTCAGCACGCGCAGTTGTTAGGTCAAGTCAGTTTGATACGATCTGTTCTAGCGCGGAATATTACACAATCACAGCTATGGGATATTATAGGTTTTGGTCTATTTAACCATAGTCTATGATTTAACAAGACAGAGCAAATACAACATAACAGCTTTAATTATGGAAAATATGATCTCAAAAAGTTCGTTGATTTTTCTATACATTTGTACATCAGTTGCGTGTGAGAATTGAGCATTAAAAGTTATAACGACGACTGTGACTAAGGACTTTTAGGAAAGACGAATGAACAATGAACACTCCAAGATTTCGTTCGTCATTTTGAATACCCCCCAATCATTGGTCAGAAATCATGCAGAGTTGTAGTGGTCGCATTGTTTGAGTCAAGGTTTGTGCTGAATGGAATAATGCAGGCTGATTTGCCAAGCAATAATATACGGAACACAGAACTTCATACCAGCTAGTACAGAAAACCAAGTTTGCGACAGTTGTAGCTATGTTTCGTTCTGATCGCCAACTCTACTTAATGTATGCACCAATGCAAATTCAATGTGCAAACCTCAACCTTCACTGATTATACTAGAATCGTTCGTTTCATGTCTCCACACGTTCAAACTTGCTCTAACATATCGGCATATACACCGGCCGGAATCTCACAAGTTGTAGTAGGAAGGCGGCGAACATGAAGCCGCGACCGCGATGTCTTCGCATGCCTTGCCCATCCAGACTTGTTGACAAGTCGCGCGCTAGCAAGTTGTTATCATGTTTGTAACAAGTTGTTCATTCTACAGACTAGCTACAAGCTTGTTCTAACATCTTTATATCGTCCTGCAACCATCAACGTAACCTGATAAAAACCTGACACCCACATGCAAGGCTATAGCCACTTAGTAAACTAACAGCCTTGTTACAACTTGATAAAAAGCTTCCTACAAGCTTGTTGTGAACACATCCTATTGTGACTTGTTAGATTTCTTGGTGTGTGTGAAGATATATGTAAAGCCCAATTTAAAGTCAAAGCCTATAACAGGCTTAAAGTAATAGTATCAAAACAGTGGAATTACTTTTCGTGCAATTCACTTAATAAACCAATCCATAACAATGTCTACATGATAATAGTTTACAGTCCCTAAACAACTTTGTTATCACAGCAACAACTTTGTGACATACCATGCTGGCATGCTCTGTACCACCATACAATACTTGCTACATTGAAGAATTTGTAACAAACAAACAACACCTTCAAGCTTGATGTTGATTGATTGAGTAAGCGAGAAACAAACTGTGCAGCCGGAAATTTAGTACAATTATCTTTCATTCGATCACTTTATATTATATCTCAATAATAACAATTTATAAAGGAGCAAACTTTCACTGTTTTACAATGATCTTAAAACTAGTCACCCTGATATAGTAGAAGAATACAAATTGTGAACGAAATACCTGAAACAAAAGAGGGACTCTATCACTATAAAGGTACATGAATGATTAAGTATCTCACCGTCATAATGTATTTAAGAAGTGCTTGGCCGACATACAATATAATAGACTTTCTTTTGAATAGTTTGATATACAATTAGCCGATTATTATCGACGTGGACTATTTTTGTGACTGCATTGTGGCTAATTTTAGAGCTTGCATTGCACCTCTTTGTTCTCAAACCATAGGTAGCTATAGAGTGTTTGTTGGAATGGTTATGACAAACACAACAGACACCAACCGTGAATATGCAAACACAGCCTATTGTGATTTTTCAAAAGTAACTGGCGAGTACACAAAACTTTAGATGAATAACAGTGAGTGTTTTCAGTCCTGTGCAGTCAAGAGGTATCTACATTGCAATTAGCCATTTTAAAAGCCAGTCAAAGTCGAGTTTTGATTTACAAGGCAAAACATTTCCCGATATGCAATTGTTTGCTTATCTGAACTGTATTTCTTGGAGAAAAGTGCTATTGAAGAAAAAGACGAATATAAACATTGCCGTTTCTGTCCCCTGTAACAATCCCAGAAGCCCTGAATTGCAAGCACATCATTGAAATGGTTCATAATTACTTTTGATGGCAAACTGATATTAAAACGTGCCTTATGATCAATACGGCATATAGAGTTATCTTTTGTTGTTGTTAATTAATCGGTACAAACAAACATGTTTCCGTTATTTGTCACAATAACACGCCTTAATTACTTTTGAGACCCGATAACATCCATGCAGTTAGTTTTATAGCTTTAATCTTTCTTCTACTTAACACGTCGCAATTTCAGTATTCACAACCCAGTGGAGGTCTAAGACGCCAGTCACTATGATGTATATAGCGACATAATATAAAGTTAGAGTTTTTTTACATCACGGCTGCCTACAATTAAGTATACTAACTTAGCCGCACTCTACAGCTTCTTGCGATCGCAGGCGGTCGGAAAAGACTGCAAACGATGGAAACGTCATACGATTTTACTCATCAACTATGGAATCTCTTTGATCTGTAAGATTTAAGGTTGCCTATGATGACAATAATTAAAGGTACTGCTCTTCGCTCGTGTTGATATAAACTAGCGCTTTGTTTAGATTTTGAGAACTACCGTAGTTCTAAAAGAGGATATGATAACTTATTTCCAACACTTTGTTTTATTTTCTTATAATATAGTTTTTCTCATTAATATGGAAATCAGTATTTCAATTCAGAAAATACTCGAACTATGGCAAGTTTGCACAATCTTTAATTTTTGGGGACACAATCTGCTCAGTTGTTACAAGCAGAACGACCGAAGCGCATGCGAGACGCAGAGTAGTCCATCTTGAAACTTGCCTGACAAAGTATATAAAGAAATATTTCAGAATAATTGTGGTAGAATATAGTAAAGTTAGAATTACTTTTTATCCAGATTATTCCCAGACAATTTAATATAAGCTTTAATTATTTATAGCAAAAATTTCACGAATATTCTACTAAAAATGTTCCACTAGAACATTCGATATTTTACACTGGCTCATTGTATATGACCGTAAATTTGTTGAGCCAGCTTAGATGTTGATAATATATACTTTTGTGTATGTTAACGACCAGTATGTATAGATAGAACTGAAAGTGGCGCGACTAAAAGTGGGTGTGGTAGTCATTGTCTACATATTACTACACACTGATTCCCACGAGAAACGAGTCTGGACAGAGTTACTACTTACTTAAAACAGTTATTATATAATTTTGAACAAGTTAGAATAAAAAAGACATTCGCGATCTTTCACTTCAAGAGGACCACAGTTCAATGTTGACGTCGTATATATGTTTAGTACTCCAAAAGCACTCGACTACACTGAGTATAACCTGAAGGCAAACTGCCAACCTGACAATTAATAAACACGCAACCTAACCGTAACACTTCTTTAAGCCTAGCTGTACATCGTCTTAACATATCAGGCTCGGTATTAACCTACGAACGTTTAGCGAATATTGTCACAAAAAGAAACGCTGAGAAGTTCAATGACAGATAAGACTTGTGTACAAAGTGTACAAAGTACGATTTCAGCGTGCCTCTGCGAGAGACCACGTGATATTCAAGGAACCTCAAGATAAAGTACGCGTTGCTATTGTTTTGATGACCTAGTTCAAAACTGTGATGACGTGTGGTGTCTGTAACCCACAGTGGTCTGTCCTTGGCCTTTGCCATCATCTTACATTGCTTTTGTTTGAATTGAGTGATTAGACTCCAACCACTTCCGTTCTATTGACATGTTGAGATTTTATTTCATGGCAAACAACGGCGCCCAACCATATAGTCGCGGAAGATGCTGGGACATTCCACACTAACATACACACATACATACACCACGTAACATATAACATCAAAGCATTGCAGAAGGAAATTTTCGTTCACCTTGGAAAGTTTCTACGTTTTGTTAATACCAAGCACTAAAGTCACAAAAGGTGTAAAGACGAAAGGTATGGAGAGTAATACTTATACTGCACAAAATATATCATGCTATTTTCATTCAGGCACATCTAATCTATTTATTGACATCTATACTTCTTCTCTCGCCGAGTTCGATATTGCATTAGCCATTACTAAAGAAGTCAACCGAAAGAATATATTAATACTGATAGAGTTTTAATTTTCATCAGGTACAGTGGCCACATTTACTGCATGAGATTACTATTACTTCTATACAATCATATTAGCTATATAAATTGAGTTCTAATTTGTGTTCTTGTGTTCCATGCTTCCACAACATGTAACTTCACGTAATAGCTCAATATCCTGTCGTTCATACATCATGCGAGATATGCATAAACATATTTACACATACTATCATACAAGTCGTGTCATTGGCCCACAACTGTCTTGATAAAATAAACATATCAGATTGTCGAGGAATCACGACCGTGTCTTGGTTTCTGTCAGTTTTCAGAGTTACGAGGCGAGAGAAACATACAGTATAATTATTAGTTGTTTGTTTCTTAATACGAGCAATGATCAGAGATGCTGTATTACTCTCAGATCGAGTTGTTTTCCCAGATATAATGTCATGGTTTTGTTTGCTTAACACAATTTAATACATATTATGAAAAGTTGACGAGTGACAACGCACGAACTTGATTGAGTAATATCTTCCGTTTGGGAAGAAAACCTCGCCAAGTTCAAGTGAGTGGTTTAAACGTTGAACACAACAACTGAGATTTATAGAAAAAAATGAATAATAAATTACTCAAGTTACTGGCACGTTGCTATGATTGGTAATAAAAGACGAATGACGTAATACCTTGGCTAAGATTGTTATATCGGCAGGTATTTTATTGTTCAGTCTTTGTTGATCGAATATAGTATTTCGCAGTCTTTTGTAGCCTTATTCGCACATGAACTAAGTTAGTTAGTTCTAACATAGCTGTATAAAGGACATGAAGAAGAAAAATAGAACTGTGTTTATGTCCATATTGTCTGTATAGTATATAGTCTTTACAACACACGCCGTACTCATTTCTACACACCTGGCATCCGTCTATACTCTTAATTAAATTAACCAGCAGCTTGTTGATCTCAACAACAATGTATTACGTCAAGTAGCGACCGCTGAACGCCATGTAACAACAACATAACACAACAAAAACAACAGCCATTGTAAAGGCTCTCTGGTGTTCTTGGCAAGCAACTGGAAAAGACAATCCAAAAATAGCCTGCTTGCTATAAGCACTGGGCCACTGACTGTGTGCCACGCAGCCATGCGGCTTTCAAATTCATAGCGAGTTGTTTCGATTGCCTCTAAAAACCACTCGAGTTTGAAATGTAACGGAGGAAATTGTTGTGTGACAAGCGAGTTCCGGTGGCGTTATTTCACACTGTCATCATGAACAACATCAACACACTAAGAGAGGCAAACACAGAGCAACGCCCTGACACCCACGCCACATGCAATCCTAAATTGTTTACGGTAAACGATAACATCTTCCTAAGACGTAAGACATATTACTAAGAGTGCCGGGTATCACTATCACACATCGTACGAACTCGTGAACACGACTGAGGACAGAGACACTGCTAAGACAAATCTTTGGAAAGCTTAAACAAGCTATTTCTGTTATAAAACCCAACTGGAACTCTATCGTATTGATCACAAGACGACGACAGTGCAGACACCAACCATAGTTTCATCGTAAAACAGTGAGTTGTCAACAATTGCATATTGACAGTTATATATAATAAATATAAAAATAATATGATCTATGTGTACTGTACATCCTTAATAATTACATTCCTAGAACAAACAAATTAATACATATTTATCGCAAACATGTTTCATCATATACGAAAACTAAAACAATTATTTATTTGATAGTTTAACTGTACGTTAGGCAGATTTTATAAAACCACATTCATGTTTACGTAACAAATTGATGACTTATATAATGTAATATATTATTTTTAATTTTATTATAATGTTTATAATCTAGCTTTTACATTCGGATTATACTTTCGTTATCTGAGAAAATATGAAGTGGTGACATACCATCTTTGTACAATGTACAGTCACTATACGACACTAACTGTTTTTTATGGCTTATCACTGTATATCTGAATCCTACGTATTTTATTGCATCCACCTGCCCACCCATTATACCACTCTTAAAGCACTTTTATCGAGAACTGGTAAGAAGGTATTGCTTTATATGTATATTATTCATATCCAGCGTTTACTCATCGACAAATTGTAATTTTAAACCACATTAATACTCTTTCGTTGCAACTGCCAAACTAATTAATAATATTGCGGTGAGGAATGAGTAAGGTTTTCTCAAGTTATGAGGCAACGAACATACAGCGCAGACCGACCTTCGTCACCTTGAAGTCAAGGACTTTATTTTTTAGAATCCGTCATTAATATCAACAGGATATAAAAATATGTGAAACTATTTTAAGGTAAATGTGTCGCGCGTTAAAAGAATGAGGAATTCAGTGTAAATTTTATATTCTGATTAAATACAACCTCTGGTCTTCCTAAATCACAGCATATACCCTAGTATTGGTGCCATCAATATTACTTCAATGAAGATTAATAATACATTTTGAAGAATATATATATATATATGTAATTTTGCTTTCAAAAGTACTGCTAAATCGTGAAATATCACCTCATATTTATTGGCTCTGATAAAAAAGCTTCCCTTTGTTCTACGTTAAAAATAAAGAAAAGATTAACTACCTTTTCAAAGACTGAGACCAGATTAAGCAAGACACTTGTGTTATTTCCAAAGTCCATATATAAATGAATTGTTATTTAATCAATTTCCGATCGCAATGATTGTATTAAAACAATAGCTGTTGGAATGCTATTTTGTGCTAAATCCCAAAGAAGTGGAAATGATGTTTAATCAGATCATTAGGTTTAGTTCGGCCATATTTGCCATCGAAAAGGAAGTTAAGTTAAACTTAGTAATGATGACTTGCGTCAGTCTTTCATTTCCGAATTGAACAAACAAGGACATAGTCATATTCTAAAACGATGACATCTCTAATCTTTCTTAAAGAAACAAATATATTATATATACAAAAAAGGCAATCCATCAAATTTGATGCAACGCGATCTAGACAATATTAATTTCAGCATTGGCAACGATAGCACAACGGGTAGCACAAGAATGTGGACTCTTTAGATATAATTTAAGCAATATTAAATGTGAGATGGAGAACGCTAAAATGTAATAAGTTATTTTAAGTGACACAGTTGTATATAAAACATGTCGTTTTCCAAATCAGATCTTTCTCGTCGAACCAAATAGTTGCTCGCTCAGGCCTGTGTTATAATACTACTTTCTAACTTATTAACTGATTGTATATCTCAAAGGAAGTTAGCGATAACTTATTGAAATCACCAGCAATCTTGAGTGTAGTTCAAGAAGGATGTTGAAATTATTGGCTAAGAATTCCAAGGATCACGTAGTAAAAATAATGTCCTCAGCAACTTCCGCGAGATAATGCATGCAGGTGTTAAAAATGCGTGCGTGATATCCTGTAGTAATAAAATCAATAGTAATTAATCCCAGGGTTGGACGTGTTTACCACATGGCAAAATGAAACATCATAGTATCCGTGTGACGTCATTGACGTCAAAGGTCAAGTGGGTGACGTCAGCGTGACGTACTTCAAACCGGTACTTGATTACACAGCGGCTTAACACCGCTATTTACTAGGTGAGGCAGGAATTTTGTTACAATGCGTGATAAGTTATTAATCGAAAACTTGGACTAAATAACAGTGTGAGAAGCCTAATCATTATTGTTCGTATATATGAGAGCTGCTTAATAACTTTGATGATCACTTTTAAATATATATATAGTTTATCATAGCATTTATTTCTCATCTAAAGCAGAAATTGTAAGAATCGAGGCAAGGATATTGAATTTATTCCGTGTTAACGAACTTCCATCACAGAAGTGGAGGATGGTTCTGATATAACCTACTGATATAGATTGAAACTAACTAAGCAACACTGATGTAACAGTAATGACATATTATTATGCACTCAACAATATCTAGACAAGACAAAGAAATGTGTAGTGAAACTTTTCATATATATAAATATAACGAATTCTGGGTAGATTTGAATTCAATACACAAATTAATATCAATATATCTTCATGATATTAATGGTGAATTTGGGTTCAATGTATGTACATATTTATGATTATAGTAATCTAATAATATTATTACCCCGGTTTATAAAATGTTTAAAACGCATGACGGATTAATATTGTTAAGAATTCCGCATTCCAAGACAGTGGGTAGAAAATATTTGTTTCCTGAGGGGCGGAATGCAAACATAAAGCAACGAATGATTCCCTAGGTACACGATGCCAGCCGCTTTATTGGCCTATTTTTAAGACAACAAACACGTCTGCATTTTACGAAGATCATGAACAATAGTTTGCAAAACTTGGCGCTTTTATAGAGCTTCTACCAAAATACTCGATGTAGACCTCAATTGAGGAAATTTCCGCTTGGCTTCATTTCACATTGCCCAACCCAAACCATATATGTTAATAAAACGTTAGAAAAGATTGCGTGCTGCTTCATATCTCTGGTTAAGCTTGGTTGAGTACAGTTGGTACTTCGGATGGGTGACCACCTGGTATAAATAGTATTGAGTAGATCTCAGTGGACTGGGGCACAGGCTAATCTGAGTGAAGTAAGCTAGCGGCTATAGATTTTGATGTGCCGGTTTGTCAGTCTTCTGGTTACTCTCTCTCTCTCAGTAAAACAAACGAGGGGGAACAACACGTATGCGGCTGCAGTCACTGAGTGATTTCAGCTGTAGCCGAACTACGAACTAGTGTGAACCAATACAACAGATTACTAACAAATGAACTGCTTTTTGTTTGTTTTAGAAGAGAGACAGCGGTACAAACAAGACATGACCGAAGTACACGAATACATTTGCCTTCATTTCGGCTCGGAGGAGGCGCGCGTCACCATGACGCAGCTGGAGGAATGGAGCCGAGACAAGTCAGGGGATCCGCAAACATGTTACATCAACATTCTTCGCCGATTATTCCCCGACATCAAGCCGAAGGTACTGCAGCTCCTTCTCGCTGCCTGTGACGTTGACTTTATCAAGACCATTGAAACAATCTTACCATGTTGCAAAAAACTCAAGAGCAATGGTCACGTGACTTACATCAAAGCAACGGCGCCGCCTGCTCAGCGAATGATGATGTTATCCCGGAACAAGCTTCCCGGAAAGATATACCACGAAAAACACAACGCCGCCGTACGGAGGTTCGCCCCTTACACGACCGTCCTGGACAGAGTACGTTCCCGGTATCCACCTCTACCGGGTATGTTTATCCCACCGTACGTGCCGATCACGGGAGCCAGCGATAATTGCGGCCTATGTTCTGTACCAGGTTTCCTTCCACCATACTACTATACTAGACCCAGGACGTCGGGTGACCACAAACTCTCGCCCCAGGTCACTAAACACGGTTACACATGTTCAACGCCCAAGTTCGACTTCACCGACCGTAAACCACGTGATTCAACATCACGTGACTCGTCACAGGACAACAAGGAGGATCATAACCGTACCTCAGCCGCTGCAACACTTATTTCTCTGAGTAATTCATGAGAAGACGATGTTAGAAAACGAATTGAATTGAATTAGTAGTGAGTAATCCGAGGGGGATAGTCATGGGTAACTTTAGTACGGAGCTTGCGGTGGTCGTTAAGATTCGAGGGTAGAAATTAGTTTTTGGTACACGATGCATTCGTTGAAGGGTTTTCAAAACCAAAACAAACGCATTTCTTTCCTGGTACAACAGTATCTCTAACTACCATCTTGTAAGCTCAAAATTAATCTGTCAAATAATTGAACTAGTCTCTTGGTTGGCAATCGTAGCCTTTCTACATCTATTGCAGGAAGTTCAACTTCGTATATTATTTGTATAAAGTTCATTTTATTGATAATTGTATAATTTTATTCCATGGGAACAAGCTTGAAGCTCGTAGACAAACCATTGCTTCAAATGAACTCACTTTGTGTCAAACATAACTATCAAGGATTTGAAGTGTGCGGTGAGGGCCTTTACATAATCATTTCTGAAAAACACGCTGAAAGCTCATGAGAGAGCGAACCAAACTGCCTTCGGATCTGAAATCCATACATTAAGATTCAGAATCCATACACTAGGATCTGGAATCCATACACTAGGATCTGGAATCCATACACTAGAATCTGGAATCCATACACTAGGATCTGGAATCCATACA
>JAOTOK010062736.1:0-27523 GCA_025770025.1 Virgularia gustaviana
AGGGAAACAATACGAGTGTTGTCCATGATACTATCGCGAGGAAGGTTAAAGTAGATGATCTAACAATTTTTTGTATAGACGGTGATGTATCTTAGGGAATTACGATTGGCTCAGATGGAGCGAATGATGGAGGAGTTCATATTTGGTGTGGACATTTATCTGTCGTGTATGAGAGATGCCTCTGATGAGGTTGTTAAAAAGTCGGTAAGAGAAAGAATTCATACAACCCCGCGGCTAAATGAACGATTCGTTAACGCGTATTTCATAATAGACTTGATCGAGCAACTATGCCTATCAAGTTCAAAGCCTGGACCGATAAACTTCCAGAGACATTACAGAGGAAAAGACGGGCGTTCTTATAACGGAAGTATTAAACATTCAACTGGGCCGTTTCTGGGGTTCGCCGGTCGCGTGATGAATTAATTTTTTTAAAAGTGGTCTCCACAAGTTCATAAATCCAGATTTCTATTTATAGATATATTGCTCCATCCAGTCAATTATGAGATCAGTGTTTTTGAACAAACTTAATGACTTATATTTGAACAAACTTTATAACTTAAACAACAAAATGTGTTGTTTCCCCCAATCAAGATTCATAAATACAAATGAGTTTGAATCTCCGCACCCCCATACTCATGCATGCAATGTGTGGAAAATGTATATCAATCGCCAAACCGACATGCATATTCTCAATATTTTCCCATTTCATGGTCAACATTGCTTCGGATGGAGAGGAGCGTACTACAATTGCGTTGATAGGTTATTGGAAAAACTAAAGGGATATGGTTTGGTCCTCAAACCTGTCTCAAGTACTTTAGACCTCGATTGCCACCCTATGACTGGGTGTATTTTAACCCTTTGAGGTCAGGAGGGTCCACATTGACGAGTAAAATCGTCTGGTGTTAGCCAGAGTAAAATCTATAAAGATCCTGTCTGACACCAAAGGGTTAAGAGTCGGCATGTAGCAAGTCTCCTAAAACGGCTTTGTGTTTCACACTGTCTAATTGATTTGCTGTCGAGCGTGTCGTTTACATGACGTTAACCTTGCACGAATATTTCGCAAATAAAACGAACCCTTCCTTTTAGTACATACCACTACATTTCTTAACCCTTTTAAGGTTCGAGATTTTCTTGCTGCCTAAATCTTATTAAGAATTTGTAATGTAAAGTTGATCAACTACAGGTTAAGACAGCCACAAGCGCACTTTGCATGAAATTTTGTAACATGGTTATATTTCAACATCTTGTAATCTCTGTTGTATTTTGTTTCAGTACTCCTCAACTGCACTACCAGAAATGTTCCTGAAACTACACAAAGGACGAGGTCGTCCACGATATAGACAACTTGATCCTGAATTGGATGAAAACAATGATCGCGACGATCCTCGTCTAGCATGGCAAGACGGACATAACTTTTTGGAAAAATATGAGAAGCGCGGCATGCGTGTACGCGAGCACAAGTACGCTGCTCTGTATGGAAATGAACAATTTGCTGATGTCGAAGAACATGTCGAAATTTCCAGCTCGGATTCCGTTGTGTTAGCAACGAATACACTAGAAATCTCCGATGATCCACCACCAGCTGCACAACCACCATCTTCAACGCAAAATATCTCTAGGACACCGAACCCGTCATCAGAGAGCACTAGAAACATTGCCCGGTGGGCTCCGACTGAAGGGATCTTTTCTCAAGATCATTTCCCACCACTTAGTTCAGACTCTGATAGCAGTGGCTTCTCTCCTTCAGATAAAGGAGGATTTATAGCTTCGAGAGCGTTTAGTAGCTTTCAGTCGCAACAGACAGGCTCACGTAATGTGAGAATTGGTCGTGGTCGAGCCATGGCTCTTAATCGCAGTGTCGAGCTGCCACAAGCACGATTACCAACTGGGAGTTCAGTGCCGGAATTGAACTCTCGTATTGGAGCTAGTAGCATCGGTGCGGGACACTTGACACGCTTACAGTTTCCAACGGATGAAGAACTATTAACTGTACCCGAGGTAGTGCCAGCCTCCCGGGTAGCTGGTGTTCCAGGTGGGACCCGTGTCCGGGTCAGTCGACAGAGTCCCTCTGCTGCAGCGGCCCAAGCATCAAACGGCTAATCTTTTTTTAACGTTTCATACCTGATTTTACGTATTTGTTACCGCTTTTTAGTTCTTGTACAGTTTTAGCTTACATGTTATTGGTCGGATACAAGTAGTCACTGGTTTGTTGCCGTTTTGAAAGTTTAACCAAATATATAGGATTCCATAATGTGACACAACCCACGACAACCAATCTTAAGTATGGTTTTCATGGCGCTATGCGTAATACGAAAAATAAGGTCTTTTTGTTTTATTTAAAGGAGACTTGATATAGGAGTCAGTTATGTAGACCATTGACATTTTAGTGCAGACGGCAGGAGCCGGTTGTTCAAAGCTCGATATTAGCTTAATTCTCAGTTAGTGAAGAATTGATGGTCAAGATTTTTGGTAGTCCGTGAGAGTGTACACGCTCTCTGGGCGTTTACTTGTTAAAGGATTGTGGTTTCTTAACAGAACATTTGTGAATCATTGCGTTCGTTATCGTTCTCGTGTGTGGCTCTGTTAACTGATGGCTCAAATAAATACTAGCATGATGCACGCAAACATGCAAGACCTGGTGAACTTATCTTATTGTTTTGATGGAATTTCGTTCGAGAAATATATGGGACTTGTCTATGTAGACCCCTCGAGTCACCCAATTTGTATTATGCACTGTTTAATAAACGGACAAGGGTGAATTATCGGATTTAAAACCCGCGAGCACGCAACGCGAGTGGTTGTATACATGATGAAACACTTCCCTTTAGTTAATTTAGCGGCTCCAAAGACGTTAGACTTGCCCCAAGTCGATCAACCTCCTCGTTTCTATTTCGTCAGACATGGGAAACTGTTTGGCACGGCGTTGACGTGGTATAATGCTTCGTCGTGAGAGGTCGACTTGTTTCATAACATGAATTCCGGCGTAAAAAACGATTGCTATGGGATGCGGTAATATATATTTATTCAAGTTTACAATCTCATTGGTCATCGCTTTTATACGTCACCGGTCTAAAACTCAACAGGTAGATTTAGCGCGAAACAAGTTGGAAAAGCCCGTTTAAATGGGTAACTAACTACTGGCCGGGCGCACGCAACGAAACGTTTGAATGGGCTTTGAGAAAGTCTACAAAGACGTGTGCAGTAATAAGTATTTGATATAAAAAATTACTATGCTTTAGGCAGAGGTTTTTATATAAGAAATACTAAAATGGAGCCGTGTTTTGTCGGGTATAATTAGACAGCATGTGATAAATTATTATTGTCAACGCAATTAGCCTTTCTCACGATGACGAATATGGCCGCCATTTTTGGGTGACATTTTCAAAACATCTCAGCGTGAAGCCACATAAAGGAGACTCTTTATATTTTTTATGTAAACTTAGTTTTAGATACCTTAGTTTATTCTGGAAAATTACTTTTCACGTTGATATCATGTTTTACATTCGTTTCGGAAAAATCGAAAGTACCCAAAAATGGCGTCGTGAGAAAGGCTAATTGGTTTGAATTATTGGCGAATTCTTAAAATTATTTTAATGACCCTCAACAGCTGAGCAATTAATCAAATGCACATAGTTAACTAGGGGTGAAAAGACATGCCAACCCCTATTCTCTGCGGGGAACCATTTTTATAAGAGATTTCATTGGCTGATATTTTGCCAGCTTGTTGACGAAGCGAAGATTCAGCAAAAATTTAATATGTATCACCCGCCTTCGCATTTTATGCTCTCGCTTTAGAAATCCTGGTAAGTTGTTACGCGTACAGCTACTAAATGATAGCCAAAGACATTTACAGGAAATGGCAACAATATGTATAGTTCGGCTGCTCGAATCCCCGACGTTCCGTAGTGCCGAATGACAGAGGCGAAATGACAGCAGTTATACGGAACGGAACCTCCTCCGAAACAATCATCTCAACTGTGATCATCCCATGGTCAGTTGGTCGTATCCCACCCATGGGGGACGCCCTTTGCCCTGTTGCGACGCCATTTTGAATGTGGAGGCTAACGTGAATGATGGCTCAAGAGGATGAAACATTTACATAATGAAAACAATTGACAAAACAATGTAAAACTACGCGGAGAGGACTGGACGGCTCCTTTTGAGTCATCCCTTTATCCTCCACATTCAAAATGGCGTCGAAACACCAGATGGCGTCCCCCATGGGTGAGACACGACTGACCATTGGATTAAATCGTAAATACCTTGGCAATCTATGTCTACTATATCTATGGCAGCGACTCAGCCGTCCGGGAGGAATGGGCACGAACGTGCTATTCTTTCGCTCTTTTCCTCCCCAGTCTCCCTCACGCGTGTTGTGCGCACCATACTGACGACGTAGCAAGATAACGACGTAGTATATTCTGGAACGCTATACATCTGCAGCAAGTGTTTCAAACTTGAAACAAATGGTGCACGCATCACTGCATCAAATCGCTAAATCGAAGTTCTTCAAGTTATTGCTTGCTAATTTTCCAAATTGTCCATTCAATTTCTACATATTTGAACGTTCTGAAGGCAATTTGACTTAAATTATTTGACTAAAAATTTCGACGCATGCTCACATCGACCAACTACCTATTTCTTGCCCTTCCAGTATGGATTACCCCAGAGCTTTTTTCCGCGGCTTCGACATGAGGGCTCTGGGGACGAGAATGGTCAACCCCGTCTTAAATCCTCCCCTTCCTCTCCAAACCAAACCAAACCAAATCTAATTTCTAAATGACAAAGAGTCCATAGAGCTAGGTTGAGTTTAACCACAGGTTGCGCGATTGACATCAAATTTTGCATTGACAACATGGTATCCGACTCACAATACGTAATATTGCAAATTGCATAAAACTATAAAAAAAGTTTCTCGTTCCAATAAGAGTTATCATTTTAACCATTACTTTTGTCGTGCATACATAAATTTTGAGATAATCGTATTTACAGTGGATCATCGAAGTTCAGCTAAAGCTTTCGTAAGCAAAGGTTCTAGTGCTGGTTGTATGGCTGCAATCTGCCTTAGTTGACTAAGCTTCATGAAAACAGTTCCAGTTGTAATTCCACACACTGAACAACTAGTCACGGCACTCTTCAAGTATAAGTCTTTTGTTATCTCCATTGCACCATGGTCGGACTTTGAGGAAGTGGTAATCCCAATAAGACTAGTTTTCTCTTTAGTGACCCATTTCACCGAGCTTCGGACTGAAATCTTGACAACACCAAACCCCACCTCTATGAAGTTGTGTTGATGATTTGGACAAGCCACGGCGAGGGCGAGGAGACCCACTAACGGCAAGATCTCTTTTAGTAAACAATACATGCTGCAGGTTATTTTATATTCCCGCGCATGGAGCTATATAATAATACAACTTCTCTCTCACAAATCAAAATTTGCTTACCTGGCTATTTCAAGCGCACGCTGTTTCTAAAATGCAGCTAATGAATCAGCTATTGCGTTTCCGTTTTACTCACCTCCCGCCGTTTCTTAAACGGGTATTCCCCCAAAAATTGCTATGCATAGTGAATTTATTGAAAGGAAATGAACTGTTAAGTGCACATAAGTTCTGAAAGTGAAAACTCCGACGATGAATGTTTTTCTGTATGTTTTTCTTGGTTTTATAGCTGCCTCTATCCCTGAACATCAAGTTCTTGCATATTTGGACACAGCAACCGGACAAGTTATTCCCGCAGTTGAAGACGGTGTCTACGACGAACCACGTGAACACTCTTGTACTGACTACCCTGTCATATTTGACTTAAAAACAAAACAGATAGTGGATAATCCTGCTTGGACGTTGGAAAATGGCTGCAGAAAGGTGAAAGATATGGTTGTGACGTTAACAGAAAGCTCTGAAGGCAAAAAAGAAAGAACAGTCACCAATACTAAAACTTTTGGACTGTTATGATGACAATCTACAATAGTTTTGTTGCTTGTTGAACATGGCAATTTCTAAATTTTAATACACATTAAAAAATGCTGTTACAATATGTTCGTATATAAACAAGTCAGTTTACAATATGTTGTCTGACTGTATTATAAAATCGGTTTTAAATTAATATTATTAATAAAGTGAACCATGAAATGACATGAAATGGTTAATTGAAGAATCAATTGAAAAATGGGCCATGTCTGGGAACGCTTTTGTCAGCACTTTCCGTCGATTCATGCATGAGATGTATTTCTCCTCCATTGGTTGAAATAGGGTAAAACCAGTGACGTCCTTTTGACGCCAGTGCTGATAAACTCGTTCCCATGCAGGCATGGACCATTTTTCACCTCACGCTCGCGATAAATGCTCTAATATATCGCGCTTAACATAATTTCTTTCAAAAACAAGTCGCCCCACAATAATCCTCAGATAATGAACTTAATGACTCTTTAATAAACTACTTCATAGGCACTTTAAATATTAGCTCAAATTTTAAAATATATTGTCCAGATCTCGTGAAATTGCTTGTTGCGAAAATGACATCCGGGTTTTTTCCTTTTCATAATTGCATTGATAATGATGTCATTTGTGCCTTTCGTTTATATTTAAACCATATGGGGTTTTCCCAGATCGCAAATACGTCATGTGGAATGTATAAATTGACAGAGGCAATCAATGCACCTTACATGTACGGAGTGGCTTGTCTAGTACATGTATGTTTGTCCAGACAATAGTGTGAAAAATATGAAAAGCACAACTGTCTTTGCGTTGCTGTGTATTATCATTTTGAGCTCATATGTTCAAGTTAGTCCTGGTCTTAAATTTCTGAAGAGAATTTTCAAAAATATCGTAGAGAGGCCATTCAAGGACCTTATGAAAGTTGTTGGTATTAAGAAGAAAGTGAAAAAAAGTTACAAGGAGTTCAAGCAAGATACAACTTATTCTAACGTTGTTTTCACAGAGAACGACTATAAAGTGAAGCCGATAACGCCATGTAGAGACGGACACCATGATATTGTGAAGGCTCAACAACCTACAGAGATATCGTTTAAGGACAAGGTGGTTGTTTTCGAAGATAGTTACTGCAAGAAATGCGGACAACACTTCCATCGTGAACTACAAAAGACTGAATTGTAACGGACACTATTATATCCATTATCCATATTGTAACACTGTATTTCGTTATTATACTGTATTGAACGCTGTACGTAACATTAAACTTTAAATTTGAATGATTTGCATAATAGTATAATATTATACAAAGAAAAGTAAGTTGTATTGTCTACTAACCACGCCCTTGGTCAGATATTGCCCTTGCTCGATGACTTTTCATGGGTTTCCGTTACCTTCAGCTTTACGTCTTGATAGACAATTTCTTTACCAGCACTCGCAGTTTTCTCTTCATAAGGTATTGGCTCATTTTGTTGCCCAAAGCATGCAACAACACCTGCTGCAATTAACAGCCAACAAAAGTCCATCCTCTAGAAGCAAAACGGAGGGACTCAGTTACACGCTAGTTTGATAAGAGTTGCGGGTTTATTAAAAATCCTGCTTACTTTGCACTTCCATTCAGAGCTATTCCTGCTTACCTCCTATGGTTCTATTTACTTCTAGCTGTCGGAAGTCAACATATTATTAGCTGCAAACTAAGAATGTGCTCAGAAGATACACAAAATAATTAATAAATAGTAAATAAGAAAAAAACGTCCGCAAAAATCGCGGTCCCCCGCCCATTCTACAAATTACGATACCGCCTCATGTATTCAGGATTGACTGTGTTTGACCAGGGCTTAAGTTGAAGAAAAACTTTGCTAAAATGTGGAAACGCCTCGGTAGCGCTCTGGCCCTGTTGATAACGGTTCATGACCAAAATCTTCTCATTCGATCATTATGCTAATTCTGCCACTCTGGATTAATTCACTTGAATATGGTTGTCATATAATATGGTTGTTTACTTGTTTTATTATGATTCTAGGCTACTCGTTGAACCACAATATCAAAGAACGTTACCGATAAATGGTGAACAACACGCAGTCAACACTCAATAAAGGTTTATTATGATACCACGCAGGCGTAGTATTCAGTAAATTTTAATGTTTTGCTAGTACTGCGTCATAGTCAATACTAGCTATATATGCATTCATGTAATTGAACAGTTTGATGTTCTTTAGTTAGTTAAGTAACATTGCTGCATCTTATTACGTGTCACTCAGTAGATGATTGGCAGTCTGCAATACGTCCTTAAGACAGCCTTGTTCAAGAATACACTCAGTCGAAAGAGGAATCTTCACAGCATTTTCTTCCTTTTCATAACTCCACGTCGTCTTCGAATATGTGCTTTTTTTGAATCCGATTCCAACTCCACCTTCGCTGGAGATTTTTAATCCGCCACTGCTGCTCGATGACTTCTCATGGGTTTTCTTTACCGTAAGCTTTCCATTTTGAAAGAAAAGTGTCTGCTTTGTCGTCGCTACTGACGTTTTCTGGTCAACATAAAGCTCACCAGTTCTATCGTCACCGGGTACTTGTACACGTTCGCCAAAACATCCAGCAACACCCGCTGCAACTAACAACCAACACAAGTTCATCCTCCAAAAGGGTTGAACGTTGTTATCCCGAGAAGTTACAATTAAGTATATTTCATCAAAAAATTGACGGTATTCTAAAATTTATGCTTACTCTGCACTTTCAGTTTCATTTAGTGAAGCTATGAACTCCTATGGTGTACTCGCAGCTGCCGGAAATTAACTTACTTACATAAATTATCTAAATTTGCTTAACCGAATTAATTGGTAGCTAAGTTGATTAACGTAACACATTTCTTGTTAATACATTGGTCTTTATAATAGTGAATTTTGAGAGAGAATATATGGTAATGCTGTTGTTTTAGATTGTACACTTTCAGTGTAGCATTTATATCACCTTACACCTATAATGTTCTATCATGGCGCGGTCCAATGGGCGTGGCGTATTATCAGTGATACTGGGTTTTCCCCAAAATTGAACATGACCAGGCGTAAGACGTTATTGCTCAGCATAGTACTGCTAGCGCAGTTATTGTCATTGGTTTCCAAATAGTTATAATCAGTAAAACAAATTTCACGCACCGACTTTTTGGTGTTTCTTGATGTTCTTCTCTGCACAACCACAACACTGACCTAACCTTGCTGAATATACGACGTAATTAACTCAGCTTTTGGGGGTTTGAAATTTAAATAGCGGTTACAAATTCATTTCGGTACGGCTTGGTGTTTTCCTAATGCCGTGGGGAAAAAAATTGGCTGTCTTTTTTTTGTAGATTTGAGGGAGGTTAACATGACTATTAAACTTTTGAATTTAGCAAAAATTGTGTTTACTAGTGTTGTAACGTCATTGTAACGTGTGGTGGTGATCATTATCTGAGGATATGGATTGGAAATAATGGGATTCTTCGTTTTGGAGTCTTCGGTCTTCGTTTTATAGACAACCCTTTTATTGCTGGCCACGATGACAAATTAGGTTCTAGTCGAAATGGTGCAAGACTACTCAATGGGTTACAAAATTCAAATTCTTGTATTTATTAAGAGAAAAAATACATGGTTACATAAATGGTGAACAACCATACCAGGTCATTCATAATGAAGATTTATAATGTTCTAATAGCACACGGACAGCTATTCCATGGTAGTTTTGCTAGTGTTCATAATCAATGTCTATATATGCGTACATGGTCTTGGGTTACACTTATTATGTTCTTTAGTTAAGTAACTTTGTTGCATCCTTAGCTCCCGTGTTACTAAGTAAGTTTTTGGCAAGTTGTAAAACGTCCTTACGATAACTTTCTTGAAGCATACCGTCTGGGGAAGCAGGAATCTTCACAACATTTGCTTGCTTTTCATAACTCCATGTCGTCTTTGAATATTCACTTTCTTGGAACCCGATCCCAACAACACCATCGCTGGAGATGTTCAATCTGCCACTCTTGCTCGATGACTTCTCATGGGTTTTCGTTACCTTCAGCTTTCCGTCTTGATAGACAATTTCTTTACCAGCACTCGCAGTTTTCTCTTCATAAGGTATTGGCTCATTTTGTTGCCCAAAGCACACAACAACAACTGCTGCAATTAACAGCCACCAAAAGTCCATCCTCTAGAAGCAAAACGGAGTGACTGAGCTACACGCTAGTTTGATAAAAGTTGCGGGTTTATTAAAAATCCTGCTTACTTTGCACTTCCATTCAGAGCTATTCCTGCTTACCTCCTGTGGTTCTATTTACTTCTAGCTGTCGGAAGTCAACATGCTTAGTGTAGCAATTATATCCTATGCTAACTTGCTTTTTGGATTAATATGAATTATTGGTGAATCGATCGTTTCTAATTAAGTAATTAATTCTAATTAACGCACTAATTTCTGACGTTGGTCAAGTTCTTGTGAGAGTTGCTCTTGATGTTAAGAGAGAGGTAGGGTAACGCTGTTGCTTTGAATATCAGTGTATGCATTCATATCATCATTCACGCCCACCACTGATACTGGGTTTTCCCCAAGGTTTAGCGTCATAAACCTGCACCTGTATTAGCATAATATAAAGAATGAGTAGTGTTATTAATATAATTAGCAGTCTCTTGATTCTCGCGTCTGGCAACCCTTTTGCAACGAATTCTGCAAGTATAAAGTACTCAACATGTTTGAGGTTTGCACTGTTTTTGTTTATTATTTTACAATCCACACATAGGCTGTAAAAGTAACTTTTAGCTACTTCCGACATAGACGGAGACAAATGATGTTCTATGCTGCAGGCTTTTGAGCTTTTACTCTTCTCTCGTAGACCATTTGTCGAGACAACCACCTCTATCACCCCCCCCCTGCCTACACTGCACACCACGACCAAGATCATTTACGAAACAAGATGGTTGTTTTAAAAGATACTTGCAAGAAATGCCTGGAACATCCCATAGTGAACTACAAAATACCGACATATCAACTACTTCAGGATCTGTATAGTTACCGTGGCAGAAAGAAATACGTAACTTCGTGATATTTGCCTACCATAAGCCTCGCTTAAAAACTACCAAGATAACAACACTGACTAATAAGCAGGGATGAAGATAAGGGCACTAGGGCCAGGTCTATCACCTTTGTAATAGTTTAGGCTTTCAATTGGATAGGAGGAAGGGGACAAAGGCCGTGACAGAGTGAGAGGACAAATTTTGTTTCGAATTCGAAAACTCGATGTGTTAAAACGCACCACATGGGACGAGTTCAAAAATGCCTCTGCTCAAATAACGCGTTCTGCACAAGATTTAAAAGTGCATTGGCCGATTGCAAACTCGCTTTATATTTGCTGACTTATACAAACATTTTCAATGTCGCCCGATGTGGGACCTTTCCCCCTGTCTCACCGAGGTTTACAGCAGGAAATAAATATTGGAGTTCAGGGATAAAGGATTTGGTTTCTGTTGTGGTTTTAGGTTCATCACGATAATCAACGTGGCGTATTGTTCAGTTAGCGCAGAACTTCCCACAACATTTCCTTGAATCGTTTTTGATCATCACCATGTGAACGATTCGCGCGGCCGCCGTTGTTTTGATCACGTGATACTACACGTGTACGTGTACATGCAACCTCGTACCCAGGCTCTTACCTCCGCTCCCGAAGGCATCTGAGTTCGACGAAGGTGCGCATGGATTTTTGCAGGTCGTTGGATATGCAAATGCAAATTTTGTCCATGCAAATTCACTTGGTTTTCGTGTCTGAGTAAGTACCTGAATCTCTTACTGTAATAAATGTTAGCTGTAGGCTCCAATACTTATACTATTTTCTATTTCGATTTGTGCAGGTTAAATTCTAAACTGTGACCCGAACCCGTTTCTTTCCTGATAAAGTTAACCACTTGATAAAGTTCATGGAGGTAAGATTTGTTATGCAATTACAGCCAGGATAATTATTTCTTTGTGGACGACTCTATACGTGACCCGTGACCACGTGGCTCAGTTGTATGTTTTGACTGCTTCTAATTATTAATATCATTTATTCATATTGTCCTTCATGTCATGTTTTTGTCTACCTTTTATTCACATTTTTAATGGACACGTGGTATACATGTTCTTAAACTTAATTCATAAGTTTTTTAACAACTTAATTAAAATTCAGTAGCCATGACAAGTTCTTATATGTATGAAGTGACTTAAAGTTTGCCTTGGGCACGACTGAAAACACAGCACTACCCTGCGAACCAGTGAGTGCATCTGCACACTAACACCATTTCACTAAAATTTACAACCAACCACAATGCTGTTTTTTTGTTATTTTTTGTCCACAGTTACATTGAGTGAACCTGAATTATGAATGTATGCAACCTGTGTCAAACGTTTATTAAATTAATCATTTGATGAGCTACAGCTGTAAATATAACAACCTGTCCTTTAAATGCGAAATAAGTTTCAGGTTACATTAAGCCATTTCTAGTGTAACCTGTCATGGGTGACTGGTCCTACCAGACATATCATTGACCAGCATTATTGGTTTTGCATCCTAAAAATGTCAAACCAGTCACAAATGACCAACTAGGTCTTTTCATAACAAACCTTGAAAGAGCAAGATAGGGTGATATGCAAAACGGGCACTTTGCACAGAAGATCAACAAGTGTGAGCCAAGCTACTATATTTGATAGGGCATATTTAGGCATGCAGATTGGATGGTACTAAGGCACTCTTTCAATTGATGATTGATATAAAATCATCTCAGCGGCATTAGACAGTCCAAATTAAAGTGTCTGACTAATTGTCCACTGTTATAAATATCCTCCCTATACTAGCCAAGATGTACATTGCTCGCTGTGAAATACACGAGTAACCACTATTTGGTTTACTTGGGTTTATAGTCTACTAACCATTTGCCAGCCTAGTGCACAAAACTCTGGTTGACAAATAAAATTATTTAAGGCCGCTTAAGCACATTTATATTAACAGGTTTAACCCTGTAGAGCCTAAAAAAATTGATGGTCAGGTGATGACAGTGATAGGTATGATGGTATTAACTAAAGTTCATGATTTGATATTCTGTAATTTATTCAGAAATTCAAAAGGTAGACAAAGCATTTGCTCACGTTGACCAGCTATGGTCGCTGGTCATTATGTCAATAATTTAATATGTTACTGGTTTGTCGGGACACAGATTGGTGTAATTATGAATGGAAATTTGGTCAATGGTTGTCATGTGGAACTTCAGCTGGTTGCAGCATAATTCAGGTTGATTATCAAGTGTCACTTCAAGGTTGATGTCAAGTTTCAGGATTGTTGTCAGGTGGACTTCAGGTGTCTTGTCAGGTTGGTGGTCAGCTAGGAATATAGCTTCATTGTTATCAGGGGGCACTTCAAGGTTGTGTCGTAGCGGGAGAACAGCGGGAGCGGAGATCATAAGACCCTGGGAACGAGGTTGTGTTGTTACTCTTGTGGGGCTTCAGGTTGCTTACAAGGTCGTTAGGTTGGGCGTGAGGTTGCTTACAAGATGACTAGGTTAGACGTAAGGGTTCCTACGAGTTAGTTGGGTTAGACGTCACGTTGCTTACAAGGTGGTTAGGTTGGACGCCAGGTTGCTTACAAGATGATTAGGTTATTAGACGTAAGGTTGCTTACGAGGTGATTAGGTTGGATAACTTAGGTTGCTAACGAGGTAGTGTAGGTTGGTCATCAGGTTGCTTACGAGCAGTGGCGTAGCCCGACGATTTAGTCCTGCTATGCAAATTTTAAACATTACCATTTATTCATTTCTTTAGAAATCTATTGTTTTTACGGTCAATGAACATAGAAAAATTTGCATAGCAGGACCAAATTGTCAGGCTGGCTACGCCACTGCTTACGAGGTGTTTAGGCTGGGCGTCAGGTTACTTTACGAGGTAGTTTGGTTAGACGTAACGTTGCTTACGAGGTGGTTAGGTTGGACGTCAGGTCGTTAAAAAGATGGTTATGTAGTTCATGAGGTTGTTACTAGGTTGAACGTCAGGTTGCTTATGAAGGCGGTTAAGTTGGACGTCAGGTTACCTACTAGGTGGTAAGGTTGGACGTTAGGTTACGTACAAGGTGGTTACGTTGGGCATCATGTTAGCTGCGAGGTCGCTAGGTTGGACGTCAGGTTAGTAACGGGGTGGTTATGTTGGACGTCACGTTACGTACAAGATGTTTATATTATAGGTTGGAGGTCAGGTTTGCCGTTTGTGGTCAGTTAGAACTTTTGTTTGCTGGTCAGATAGGACACTTCAAATTGGTGATCAGCTGTACTTCAGACTTGTGGTTAGGGGCAAAATCTATCAGGCTGGTTATCTGGACTTCGGATTGGTGATTAAGAAGAATTTCAGGCATTCATGAGAAAGGGTCAGACGGAGCGCCAAGTTGGAGTTCATGTGACCTGTGAAGTTGGTGGTCAAATTTGGATTACTGTCTAAGCTTGGACCTTTGGATAAGATTAGAACATCAGGTTAGTTATCAGGTCAGACTTGATGTAGTTATCAGGGAGCCATTTGCAGGTTGGTGGTCTGGTAGGAGTTTAGGGTGCAAAATACAGTAGATATACGCGAAATAAATAAATAAATAAATAAATAAATAAATTTAATAATTGAAAACATAGCTAAAGTTTGAAAATAACCATATGCATTTTTTGAGATTTGTAAGTTGTTAAAGAATTGGTCAAATACTGTAGTTTGTGTATGACTTTTAGCGTAATTATTTGAATAAATGTGCGGCGTGCTTGGCGCTAATAGGCGCGGCGTTTCATTGAGGTTGGCGTTACTGACCATTGTTTTGCAAAGGTCTAACGAATCGGTTACTGTAGTAACTAAGTTAAACATGCAGGTTTATTCAATTACAAGCATATAATTAGTGAATAGACTGTTGTGGATTATTGTTAAGGATTCGGAGAGAAAATAGCACTTTTCTGAAAACTCATTCATATCGTGATGTCAAAAGTACGATACTGCATGCACGATACTCCTGATATTTCCCGAACGAAGTGAGGTTCGACGAGGTAACGACTTTCTGCAAATTTGTTGCTCCATCTTTTGGAATGATCTTCAATATATGTACTTAAAATTCTAAATAAAATAGAATTCTTGGAGCATATTGCATGTCATAAACACTTGAGGTACACATTTATTGAGGAACAAATGGTATGGCAATATTAACGTTCCATTAATCATTATAGACTCCAACAAAAAGGTGGGATTTTTCCATTTTTCTCACCAACGAGTTTGGTTACCCTTCAATTTTATTTCACCAATTTCTCTCTTTTTCCGAGAGTTAACTTTGGTGCTAGGGTAGGCGTCCTTCTTTGCTTCTTCGAGAGTCTGAGTCCCCTACCTGAAACTAACGTTGGAGGCACGTGTGCATGATCGGCATAATAATTGGTTTTGGACTGTTGTAGACGTTCTGCCTCTCTTATTGACCAAATTACCTGTAAATAAGTAGTGCGAAGTTTAAGCTTATGCACTTGTTATTGAGATAAAATGCATATAATCTGTCTAATTTATACTTCAGTAACGGAAGAAAAGCTGTATGCAGTCTACCAAAACTGTGTTTATTACATCAGGGGTGTTTACATGATGGCGGTATGACTTGCTGGACAGCAGTTCCCACCGTATATTTTTAAGCAATCCATTGCTACGAATAGTGAGGCGTTTTTGTTATTTTATCATTGACGATGCTTAACAAAATATCCCGTTAGGAGATATTTCGGCAGAGCCGTTCACCAATCTTCTTCCAAAATGAGTTTCCGTTGTATCCACATGAGGTGCCAAAATGAACTGATTTTGGAATGACTTGAATTTCTGTCACTGATCCAGGGATTATGTAAACAGTTGTATTAATTGCGGTAAAGCCACAGCGAGTTAGTTTCGGAAGAAACGCTTTTCGGAATCGTGTAAACACACTTAAGGACAACCATCAAGTAATCTGTGAATAATTAATAATAATCTTTTGTTGGAGTTTTCCCCGCGGTTTGGACAAGTTTTGTTCCGGAAATTTCATAACCAGCTCATAATATGTGTCACTTTTGTAGCCATTTAAAATATCCACAGCTCATGTTTTAATAGATCTAAAGTACTGTTAGATTTGATAAAATAATAAAAAATACCCCTGCTTCTGTGTCAAGTAATTGTGGTACCTGTTTTCCGTAGGAGATTTTTTGCACAGAGGAGGTTGTTTTGGCTTCAGGTTGTGCAGTAATTTCAGATATGGAAGATATATGTAGTATACCAGGGCCTGGAAATCAATACGAAGATTCTGTATCAGGAGTGCAGATAGATGAGGCAGATGGCGCAGACCAGGTAAGAGCAACTGTAGGTGCGCAACCTACTAATACCTGTAGCACCGGCTTATGTTGGGCAACTGCAACGCTTCGGCAACGACAATTTCGTCATCATTTCCGGTTCTCGTGGTGTCAGTATGCGCATTATGGTCGGCAACTCGTCGCTTGTGAGACCCGACGGCAAATTGGAAGTTTCGCATCCATCTTGAAAGTAGCCATACTCGACAAACATGGACCATATTCAAAAGTTTAGATTACACATATCCTGAGCGGCGTGTTTTTATTGACCGAAGAAAAATACCTAATCAAATGACATCATCTCCGCTATTAATTTTTGCTCAAGGATGGTCTGGGTCATGAGTAGAGTCATATATGGTTGTGGTCATACCAAATTTTTATATGAAAAATATATAAATATATAATAAATATGATCCAAGTTCCACGCCATGTTTCTTTAGGCGGGAATTCCATCAACTGTATTTATGTTATCAATGATTGTACAATATACGTTTTCAATTCTTTGCTTTATTTGTAGAAACTATATAAAGTACTGGGTAGTTTAAAAGACAGCATGGGTGATTTTGCTTGCAGCGGGTTTCTTCCTAAGCTGGTGTATCCTGGCTTGCTTATTAATAACGTTGGCTATGTCGCACTCCCAGTGCAAGACGAACAAGCCAAGAAGATTATTGAAGTAGCGAAAAAAGCTCCTTTTGGTCTTGGTACTGAAACATTGGTTGATGAAACTGTGAGAAAAACATGGGAGTTGGAACCTAGTCAAATCAAGATAAAAAATAAAGATTTTATCGCAGGTGTAGAAGATGTTGTTTGTGTCGTCAAGAAAAGTCTGGGTTGCAACAGGAAATCGGTTAAAGCTAATCTTTATAAAGTCTTGCTCTATGAGAAGGGTGGACATTTCAAGGTGCACAGGGATACCGAGAAAGAATGCGGAATGTTTGCCACTATGGTCATTCAGTTGCCATCAACGTTTGAGGGTGGCAAGATCACAGTTCGTCATGCTGGTAATGAAAAAGTTTTTGAAATGGACGGAGAACGTTCTGCATATTGTTGTAAATACACGGCTCATTATTCAGATTGCGAGCACGAGGTGAGTGAAGTAACCGATGGTTATCGACTGGCTTTGGTTTATTCGTTATGCTGGAAGGCACATGGTGACGCACCATCTGCGGATACCGGTCCGGCTGTTGTAAGAAAGGTTGCGAAAATTTTACCAGAAATCTGTGCTGGAGATCGTAACCTATTTTGCTGGGTTTTGTCTCATAAGTACAGCAAATCTGGTTTGTCTGGTTCTGGGGTCAATGCGTTAAAAGGGGCTGACGAAGCAGTAGCACGGTCCTTGCAACAAGCTAACCAACTGTTACCAGAAGAACAGCAATTTGATTTTTATATTGCTGAGGTGAATCGCGAGGTACAACAGCATGGTAGCTTCTATCGCGATCGTTACTGGGGAGATGGTGAATTTGAACCTGATGGAGATGAAGAAGAAGAAGTCAATATTGAAAATTGGATTGACTTTGATGGTAAACCTATTTCCCTGGAAGTGTTTAAAAGGATTTCTCTAGATATTGAGAATGATGTGGTAAACCTTCAAGGACGAGAAGGAGATGATGCCGTGGAGCAGTTCTGGGGTAGCCCAGTGAGCGAAGATAACACTGGCCCTACTGGTAATTGCGGAGCTACACAGACCTATTGGTACAATAGTTATGCAATATTTGCTTGGCAAAAAGATAACGAAGTTAATCTTCGATGTAAATTGAACGGATATCTCTCAGCCGTTCAATGGGTATCAAAAAAGATAAGGAAAGTCGGAGAAGCTGACACTGCGTATCAAAACGCCCTGTCCAATGTCAAGATTCTCATTGATTATGCAATTGCCAATGATGTTTCGTTGCAAGCTTCTGCAGTTACCGCAATGCTGAATACGTTTGCTAGCCTACGTAGTGAAGCTGTTATCTTGGCAAACCTATTCATTACTGATGTGTTAGGAAAGCAGATCCCATCAGAGTAAGTGTAATATTAATTCTATACTAATTTTATGTATACGTAAATAATATGTACATTATAAGCGCCTATGTTGTATAGGATATGCATGAAAATGATAAAACATGATAAATCATGATCGGTCTGTACCATTTGATATCAGAATACAAAATCTCTAAGTATCTTGGTCTACGTCTCTTGTTTTACATAGTTTGAGAGTGTTGCCATGGTTACTAATCAACGCTCTTATTATTGATTTTAGTTGGCCGTATTTGTTTTGGGACATGGTCCAATTTTTCGTCTGACGGTCGCACTTTAAATGCCCAATTATAGTAGAAGTACGAAATTTTTTCAATACAATTTTTACTTGATGTAAATCTATTTGTTTCCCACCTTTAGAACATCGAATACATATTATCTTGGTGATGGTAGTATAATCAACCCGCTAGCTGATCTTGTCTTGGCACTTGGGTGGCCTTCTGTATTCCAGTCTCTCAAAACATTATTGGATCGCAGTCCAGTTTGCCAGCATAAAAATTGGGCAAATTTTCTTAAATCTCTTTTCGAGAAGCGTCTCACACCAGATGATTGTTTCCTGGCTATGGTTGCATCTTTGTTACAGAAGATTGAAATTGATGCTCAAAATAATCAACTAGAGCCAAGTGAAGCCAAGAATCGAGTTGAAAGCATTGCTTCTCTTTTGTTTGCCATTGACGACGCTGGTCTCCTTGCGAAGTTTACCACTGCCATCCAAGCGCATTGCCAACAGTCACCAACAAGCCTCTTACTGCAAAACCTGATACGGCATTTGGAAAAAGAAAAAGAGAAGTTATGCAACAACCGGTTCTGGAACGAACTATTGAATCGCAGGATTGATCAACTGAGGGATGTCGAAAAAGCGGGAATCCCCCCTTTCACCTGGAACCAAGATGATGCTGTTTTCAAAAACAGTCCACAAGTCCAAGAATTTTTAAGAGGTCCGAACAGAACAACGACACATTTTGGTTTCACTGGTATTGCTCAGGCTCGTGCGTTTGCTTGTAGTTATTTTGATTCGGCATCAAGTCCTGCAGGCTGGCAGAATTGGCGAGCACGGAATATGCCTGCACCACCCCGTTCATATTCTGCGACGGCAACAGCTGTTGGTACTGGTCGAAATGCACATGTGGTTATCGAGAAAACAAGAAAATGGTACGACGCAAAGGTCGCCCCTGTTGTGCAACAGATGGAAGAGTTAAAAAGGTTGCGAAGTATGGTAAACCTTGAGGCTGTACCTGCAAGTTTGTCTGAAATAGAGCAACTGGAGCCACAGCAAAAGAAAAGAGCAATAGATGTTGTGTGCCTTGACTAAGAGTAGTGGAATCAACTGCTGACCAACGTTCAGTCTACAGTCCAGAACGTTACATTTTGGGAACGTTTAATTATTTCGTCCCGTTTGGAACATTTTCTTCTTTTGTTTCGTTTTGTTTTGTTTTGTTGACCTGAGGTGTCTAGTTAAAGGAAAATTGTCGACTTCGCGTTTGAATAAGGATGGAAATATTTAGTGATAATCCATGTAATTTGTCAGCACCACGACGTTTACGTTAGCGTTCAATTTCTAGTCGGTCAATTTTCTGGTAGTAAATAAGACAATTTTAAAACTCAGTAGTCCAGTGTTTTGCAATTAATGGTCTGTAGCCGCACCGACACCAATTTCATGCATTTGCGAAATAGTACAACTAAAATTGGTAGGAGTATTCAGAAACGTTGCATTGCTGCCATAGAATAAGAGCAATAGAATATACATTACTAGTTACTTTCGTATTTATTATTGGTATACCTTCAGGGCTAATTGGCTAAATATTCTACCGAAATTTTTCTGTTTAATTTTGTGATTCAAGACAAAGTCAACAATTACAATGGAATTTTTTTTTCGAAATCCATACTGACTAAAAGCCTTGTCCCTTTTAGCCACGGAAACTAGAAGGCAATATGTCTAGTTTGTTTGTATAGACGAGAACTGAATTGTAACTGTTTTAATCAAAGTAATAATTTAAAGCATAATTATCCCAGGAATTAACTTGTTTCGTTTACAACAACAACAGTCAAAGTAACCGCACTCTTTTTTGCCAAATACATACAGTTAACGAAAACTTTGGGACAAAAGCAATAAAGAAGTTGTGGTGTGGTCAACACCCTGCACGCATGCCATGTGACCAACATGCATGATTTCTTTCTCTGAAGTCGAGGATGTGCCAGGATCGCGTTATATGCCGCTTATGAAATTTGCTACATATGAAACCAGAATGTTAATGAATGTTCCTCTGTAACAAAATATCGTTAAAATAGTATTACTTTCCTGACGCCACGGGCTAACAGCTAAGTTCGATGTTTTCTCACTGATATGCCGGTATCCACGCTTAACTTTTAAAAGCCAAAGGACATTCATCCTGTGACTTTCCCATTTTGTGACATTCCCGATTTTCCCGTTTTGCATGTGTCTCATTTCATTGACCACATCTTAAGATGATTCTAATTCTTCTCCAACTCTACAGAGGTCAATTTTAGTGATACAGTAATGCCAACAAACAAAATGCAATCAAATAAAATTTGCTCCTCCAAAGGCAGGAGTAATACCAAAACGCTGTACCAAAACTAAAAACATCAAATCGTTTACAACTATATATCAATTAATCGTTTCTTATATCAGAACATTTTATTAATAATATAAATCCAAAATATTTGTATTAGCTAATTATATAAATCTTCGTTCTTTAGCCTTCTGAGGAAGGTTTAAAACTGTTCCCTAAAGATGTATTCTACATATAATCATGCCCAATATAGCAATTTGCTAACACCAAATGTAGATGCATTTTTAAGCGATAGGACTGGCTCGCTTTACAACTTTAAGGAAATACAGTGGAATTTTTTTGCAAAATTCATACTATGAAAATATAGTATAGATTTTCATAGGAAATTGTATGGATTTCACATTTCCATACTAATTGTATATTTACATAGTATGGATATACCATGGATTTGGTATGGAATTATGTTTCCATAGTATGGATATAGTATGGACATACTATAGAATTACATTTCCATGCCATAGTATGGGAATAATATCCATATACTATTTACCTATTATACGCTCTATGGGGTCTACTGCAGCGGGTACACGGTCAAAACCAGCTGAGAAAGTATGTTCAGTTTGCCGTTGTACAAACTTAGAAAAGGGCTGCCATTATAAACAACAAAACCAATACATCTTCCACTTTGGTCCTAAATCCATTTCCAGAACTGATCTCGAATAGCGAAGAAACTATAAATAACCATTTCTAAGACATAGTGAACAATTTGATTCCCAGATGGACCATTATATTTGAAAATTTTAAACGCTTCCAACTGGGAGTCACTGTTCCGGGTTTTTCGCCGCTGGAAGAAAATATGATTGAATTGTATTATGTATTGTATTGTATATTGTATTGTATTACGCATGATAAAAACCTTTGGACTAAGTATGGCTATAGCATGTCGGTAAAATGTTGGTTAGTTACTTTTGTGAAAAATGGTTTATGATCATGAGTGTGAGTGCAAGGAAATCTGCCTGGCTGTATGCTAGAGGATTAATAAATGTTTAAACAGGAACATTTTGACATTTATGGTGACGTTAATTGTCTGAAATGGAGCACAGTTAGTTCACGGCAGTCAATAAGTATCATTATCAATCAGCCTTTATAATACAAGACAGGATGTCACCCGATGACGTTCATAATCACACGAGGTCTAATTAAACACTGGTATATTGGACTTGCCAATAATCATAGAGTGCCACAGCGAAGTATTAAAGACCCATAATTTGTCGTTATGGCATACCACAAACTGCGGTTTGACGTCATGACCCGACGCAATTGCTATTTTAGTAAATGCGTTGTTTGCATTGTGCATGGGAAGTATTTAATACATTCACATACCTAAAGTCTTTTTATTTAAAATTTCTAAGCCTTTATTTCAAATCTGTTGTTCAATCGTTCTGCTGGCCGCGGAGTTCTCGGTTCTATGACGAAATGTCTAAATATTCATTCTGCACGCAATATAAAAGCGAAGAGTCTCGCAATCCTATAAACTGTGTAAAAAATAATAAGAAGATAATTCAACCCGTGGGCTATAGAACTTCAGTACGCGGCTATTGACGTTGAAAATAAGAAATGGGTCAACGATTTAAATTCGAACATTACTTGTTACTTATTCAAATATTCTTTTTCCATATTTTAACAGCCAGGCTGAAATTATGTCATTTCTCCAAGTACTAAGTTATTTTTCGCTGGATTGACGAACAAGAAATCATGATCCTAGCTGTGTTAGAAGCGGAAAACCAACTGCAATTTTGGATGTTAAGCACCTAAGAGCATTACTAGTTTATGTATACCTGCAAGGTATTGCATAAGTATATTAATTATCGAAATTTCCCAGTTTCACAAGAAGTTGTTTATACCCGCCACAAGGCACATAGCCTTCGTGTAGTCACAGACTTAGACTGCACGCAGTCTACAAGGCACAATGCAACATAAGTCATAAAGTAACTTTTAAACGTGTACTGAAAAAAAGTTTTCTAAGTTACTTTCGCTCTTAGGATGGTTCTGGTCTAGAATCCAAGTGACCTCTTTAAGAATTAAGAAAAAAGTTTGAGGCGAATCCGGCAATGGTTTATTTCCCCCTTCGGTCAATATTTTTAATTGCATGACCATGCGGCATTGCATCTTTCTTGCCAATTTATAAGCTGCCTGTTGGTGCTATTGCAGTTTCTATATTAATTATATTACATTATTAGCCTACGTCTGTACAATATGAATTCATACTTCGGTTATCACTGGCGAGTGAATTGCTCGTGGAGCTGAAATTAAAAGGAAGATACTGAAATTGTTTGTTTCTGTATTTTTTCGTCGTATTTTATGTCATAAATATATCAGGTTATGACAAATTTCAGTGTTCAATTCAGTTGTTAAGTAGCTATACTGTCAGTACATAGAAAGGTCCAAAAGAATTGCTTTGTACCTGTTAATAAATTGGCAGTATTGGAGCAAACTACTAAATTCCATAGCTACATGTATATTAAAGTGCCTATATCATGGTCAGGGACTTAACTTTTTTCTAATATTTCAACAATATGAAGCAAATTAGTAATTTATTTTCTTAGGAAAAAACGCATCTTCTTGCATTAAATCACTATTAAAGTTTCAAATATGACGTCAGATCGGGAATTGCAAATTAGTTTACTTTTGTTTTTGTGCGCCAAAATTCCCGATTTGACGTCACGTCTGGAACATTAATGGTGAATTAATCCATGAAGATGAGGGTTTTTTTCTAAGAAGTAAAATTACTAATTGGCTTTATCTTGTTCAAATAGTACAGAAACGTAAATCCCTGACCACGATATAGGCAGTTAATATACAACAGAATCCATGTCGTACATATTTGAAATAAGCTGTGCCACCGTCTGTGCATGTTATTCAGTGGATTTTGTGTCATGGTGGTATCGGTAAAGTACGGACATGATCTATCCAATTAAGATTTATATAAAGTTATTTATTTTAAAACATGTTGCCCTTCGAAACAAGGACATGAACCCGACTTTTCAGTTTTGGGAGCTCAAGAACATAATATCCTCTTTTTATTATATGGCAGACCGTAGGATACTGGGCAATACATGGTGACGTATATTTTTCCATATCTTCACTACTGGATATATGCCCGGAGATATTTCCTATATCTTAACTCGCGGATTTTCCCGCCAATATATAGCTACTGTTGACGACGAAACGGCGACGTATCATGAAAGTGGCAAACGAAAGGATTCAATAATCGTCTAACAAGGAGCCGAGGAATTGTCCTATGGTCCGAATGAACTCTGTGAATGTCTTTTTACCGTCGAATATAAGACTTCCAGTTATAGGCTTAGAGCAAAAATGTAGCTATTGTAACTTCAAATATCAGTTTACTTTGTTGTCTACTATACTAAAACTCGCTACGCTCCTTTTTGATCGAAATATCAAGCATTGCTTTACCTTTCAAAAATAAAATCCATACCTTCGCGCAACCATGTATTATCGTCTACTAGGCCTATATATGCCGATGCCGCCATGACGTATAACTGAATATTTTTGACGGTTTCTGATACATTCTTAAGTTAACGCAATATGCGCAAAAAGATGCGCGGAGGATGACACAGCTCCTCTATTCTATGTATTATTGGTCACTTGAACTAGTCAAGCCAGATCCACATTATGGGACATTCGCAGCAAAGCACATGCAAATTTTGTAGGCAGCACAAATTCAAGTTGTTGCTACACGTCCGACGGTATCGTAATGTTGCATTATCCACAGTTGCTGCTAGTGCTATTCACTTCTGTCTGTATACTCATAACTCATAAGTACTCAGATACTCATCGAATTTTACTCGTGCTTTGCATTTTTGTCTGTGTACACTGATACAGTCAGAACGACCACCCTGTTTTGTAGTTGTACAAAACCACGCTGGTCTTTAATTGTTGCAGTAGCGTATTTGGTCTTGTGTCAAAATAACCTCACTATGTCGGCAAAGTTTGTTGCAAATTTATCGCTACATTACAACGTTTTTGGCCTTTGCTATAAATGTTAATTGCTACAATATTTTCTCAAATCAATACAATTGTATTCATGATTATTATAGGTAGATAGTATGGTTTTGAGTTCAATTTGGATGAAAACATGCACGAGTTGGTTTTTCAAGTCTTTGAAAAGTGTATGTTTTCATCCAAATCCCACGAAAAATCATACTATTATTTTACCTGTTATCATAATGTCTGTAAAGTGTCCGAGAGACATTGACGTGCGTACGAGAATGGAATTTAAAATTTTAGAAATAAATTGTAGCTACGCTTACGAACCCATCAGATGCGACAAAACAAAGTTTGCAAAGTTTGCGCTAATGGAGTAATCAACATTCAACAGACAGAATATTTGGTAAATAGACGAGACTTGAGTTACCAAGGTAATAATAATAAGGTAATGCCCCACAAACTTTTTGTTGCGCGGGAATTTTGGACTCACGCACGGCATAATGATTTAAAAGAATGCAATTTAAGTCACATTAGTTTTAAAATAAACTATAAATACACGACTTATTTTCAGATGTTAGATTTCACTGATTTGATCATGTTTCGCCGACGACACTTTATACTACAGCTTCAGTGAGCATGCGGCATTAATGCCGGTATATTCATTAAAAGCATGGCGTATGACTAATTGAAGTTTATTTTAGCAAAACTGGTTTTACCACGTTTTGGAAAATAGTTTTGAAAGCATCTTCATTTGTATGAGATGTAGAGTTTCAGTTTGAACGAATAATAAATGGTAGTGTAGTATTTCACGTCGTATCAATAAGCAACAGGGTCAGCACGGCGATGTCCATTTGAAATGCCGACCAGAAGGCGACTATCAAACACTTTGGATGTATAATTAAAGCGCGGCCGAGATGTTATTGCCCTGTACTACCGCTAATAACATAATTTCTTTTCACCTGTTATCTGTTAGGGTGAACGAGCTAGCAGTTTCTTTGGTATTTTCTGCTTAATTTTGTCAGAAATAGTTGACGAGAATGTCTGAATGCATACCCAGACAGGTATTTATTTAGGCGGCTATACGCAGTAACCTAAGATATGTAATACGTTTACAATATGCGTGTATGCCAACACGTTTACGCACATGAACACTTACATTACGTATATTGATGCGCACGCATGGATCGATTACGCAGATCGCGCAGGTGTACACACAGAAGATTGGGGATGAGTTTATTCAGACCATCGAAGCTAAATATTAATTGATTAAATTGGTAAATTCGAATGTTCCTAGATGTTACCCAGCATCTCGACATCTGCACGTACTAGGGGTTCAAAAGACAGCATCGGTGGCAATTCTGGATTTATTTACTCTCATCCAATCAGCTATTAGGGGTTTAATGGTGATTACTTATTCAACAGCCGCATGGAGTTGGCGTAATACGGTTTCGTACAATTTTGTAGGATAAATGAAATGACAAGAATCGGTCATGTCTGCTGCAGCTCGAAGCTTGCTTGGATTAATTATGAGGTGATGATACCTGGAAATCATATTTCGATTATCGAGGACTAGAGTTTGCTTTAACTGTGCGAGCCATTCTCAATCATGTCTGCTTCTAGTGCAACAACTGATAATGATGAGATATGTGGTGAGGAAATTGAGAAATGGTTGGACGAACACCCTGACTTCGTTCACTCCTATTTTACTCGCAAAGTCGGGCGTAGTTTGGTCTCTCTTTCACGTCCCCGACCTCGCACACCGTCGAAAGACGGAACACCACCAACCTCAGGAGCGTCTACTCCTGTGCGAAAGATTTCGGCGTCTGACTTGGATACGAGCATGAGAGGTGTTTTGAAACCCATAATAAATGTTGTTGATGGGCAAACGAGCTTTCTTAGCCCTGACCGTGAACATTACTTGACCAGAGTGAAGAGGTCAACTTTGAAGAAATCAAGGGAAGAACTTAGCCGCTTAGATGAAACTGAATTAATGATAGAATTAGTAAAAGATATTGCTGAGGATTTAGAGTTGCGTAGTTTATGTCATAAAATACTACAGAATGTTAGCATTCTCGTGAATGGGGATCGCTGTTCCATGTTTCTCGTGCAGGGTTCTGCAGATGGACCTCGCTCTTTGGTTTCCACAGTATTTGATGTTAACGCTGAGTCAAAAGTGGAGGACTTAGATAAATTAGAAGAAATCCGTATACCTTGGGGAACAGGCATCGTTGGTTATGTCGCTGAGAAAGGAGAGACAGTGAATATTGCTAACGCCTACGAGGTTTGTACTAGACTATGCTAAACATAGCTTCTGTTTATCTCCCAACTTGAGTATTTAGGCTCAGTTGACAGCCAATATGAGTTATTTATAGGTTTCTTAGCTGTGGTTTTGCCGGACTAGGTGATATTAATTAAATGGTTTGCAAGCCGGCTTGCTTCATCTTATTATATATGATTCACCCCTGCCACTGTCGACGTCTCCTAACAACGCCTAACTGATTAAGAGATCCGAAATTTAGATGATTTTTTGTATGAGTCCGGCTCGTAAATATTTGACATTTCCGACTTTAACCAGGGATGTTTTGTGATGATTTGGTGGTATAAACAATGTTGTTGTCTTGTTGAGCAGCTCTACAACAAAAACATAGCAGCCCATCCGGTAATAACATTTCCGATCCATCATATTGATGTATAA
>JAOTOK010062737.1:0-17282 GCA_025770025.1 Virgularia gustaviana
ATTTTTAGCTTTTATCCCTTGTTCCCGATTAATAAAATTAGCTGTTCCCTAAAAATTATTAACCTCATGTTCCTTTAATCCCAAAAATTATTCCCTTTGTTCCCTTGATCCCAGAAAGTATTTAGCACTGCTCCCCATATTCGCTTTACCTTCCTATTCATAGTAGAGAAAATCTTCATCGAAGCGTCTTTTTCTTCTCCTTGGATTTCGTGATTGCTGAGGCTCTAGGTGTGCTTCATCAATCATCTTTTCTGTTGTCTCAGCTGCTTCTGCAACAGTAATGACTTCACTGGTTTGTTGAAGTGCATCAAGAAGACGGATAAGGTCATCTTCTGCAAGCTCTATGAAATCTTCACAGTATTTATAGGAAGTTAGAGCACAAACAATGTTGCTCAAACCGACATATCTCACCAAATCTTCAGTGAACGAAACTGGATTAAAAGGATCTTGAATGAACACTTTGGCTTCCACCCTCCTCATGCCAACATACACATTATCTTGCAGAAGGGCTATTATGAACAATTGGTGAGGATCTTTAACACAGACAATTTTATCTACTTTATACAAAGTCTCAGCTGGGCCTGTCTGCGACATAGGATCTGCTGCTTCTTCACCCAGCACACTGAAATCTAAAGGCTCTTCAATCAGAGATTCAGCTGCATATAGATTTATAGGCAGAGTTCCTGGGTTGCCTTTCGTTGTCATGTTGCGAACTGTTTTCTGGGGTACACTCTGACCATACACCGCTCTCCAATTCCTCATCTCATTCACAAAAATTGTGTTCCCTTGTTCCCAACAATTTCATCAGGAGCTCCCTTGTTCCCAGAAAATAATCTAATAATATCCCCTATTCCCTGAAAATATATGTCTTTGTTCCCCTGTTCCCTAAAACCCCTGGGAGGGGCTCACTTTTATTTGTAAAAATATACTTGCGTTTTCTGACATTGAGGGGAGTTCATTAGTTTTTTGAATTTTTCAACAAGATGGTGCCAAACATGAAAGGACTGGAAACTGGGGTGTGATGTAAAATGAACCACTGTGTACTTTTCAGTAAAATGCCTCTGAATTATGTTATCGTTTGTTCCTTCAGTTTTGTAATTCATACCACATTATTTGATAACCATACATGTGAGATTATTTATTGTAGTCGCACCCCTACAATATGGTGTCGCTAACCTTGGAAGGGTCTATTCCATACACTCAGTTTCCAATTTACTTTCCACATATGGCACCATATTTTTGAGAAAGGTCAATCAATATTGCCAGGGAAATCCCATGAAATTATGTATATCACCATTGGTTATGCTACTTCTTTCTATGATAGTATATTTTTATTTACATAATTGTAACACCAACTATATATGAACAATTTTAATTGGTAGTTGTATTTGAACAGCACAAAAATGGGTCAAATGGTGTTACACATGGTACATAAATAGAAAACTAATGCTGGTGGTGGGATCGTACATGGCTATGGGAGATTGGCTTAGGAGCTTTTACTAACTATATGGGTAACTAAGTCAACTAAATTAGTCTTCATCAAGTTCAAATCCTGTAAAAAGCTCACCACTTTCTGGAAATGTTTTTCTTATTGAAGTGTAGGTACAAGCAGGTAATGGAATCCTCGTTACACCAAGTACCCCATAAACCATCCATGAAAACTCACAATAGGACACACTTCGTAAAAAGCTGTAACAGAGTATATAGAGTCATATGACTATCAGTATAAAGACCCTACTGTAGACTACTATTACTATTAGCATTCATTGAGCTACACATTCCACAATTTTCATCAACAACAAGTTCCAGTTTCAATGTTTAATTATTAGTATATTTGCAATTTTACCTCTCTTCACTTCCCGTCTTTTGGTATCTTTTCTTTTGCTTGGTTGTACTTCCAAGCAGCTAATCTTAGACTCCATTTTTGGAGGCGGACAGGGTTAAATCCTGGGTTTGACACATTAAATTGAGTTTGACACCCTGAGGAATATCTTGCAACACAATGTCACTTTTTATGCTTGCAACACAGCCTTCCAACTCGATACAGCAGTAGCACTTATATGCATTTTGTACTGATTAAATATGACACCTTCCACATTTGCACCTACAATGCAAAGCGAGAGGCCCAAACTTAGTACATACAAGTACAACATGGACACCAAGGACAAAAAGGATTTTCAATATCATTCATTTGATTCATGAATGATATTTTCATATTACTTCCTTACCATTCAGCGCTTTCGGTTGACTCGTCTAATCACCCCTTCAATTTTTCTTCTTCTTCTGAATGTTCCCGTATTTGGACTTCATACAAAGCAGTCCATTCTTGGTCTGCTATGATCATCCGCACACAACATGTTTTCTTCATCATTGTTTGAAGTTGGAACTGGCCCCGTCGAAATGTCTTTGCCTATATCAGCCTCAGAAGATGCAGGATCCACTTCTATTTCATAGTTGGTGAGATAATTCACCTCAGAATCGTCAGAGTCAGAAGACGACGACGTACTTGATGACATTGTGAATATATATTCCGCGTTTCAATTGATTTCAGCTAACACTTTGTGAATAACTGACAGGAAAGATGGGTTAGATGGGCAAAAGTGAATAAGGCTGTCCGGAATCTACATCACAGCTCTCCCCAGTCACTCGCGCGGTTGTTAACCAGGCTATTGCAAATTTAAAATTGTGTACCAGCTGGAGAAACTCTCTGAAGCGAATTTTTTTTTAAAAAAAATTCTTTAAAAATCACTATCTTTCTATATATGAAATAAAAAAATTAAGGTCAGGTGCACTTTAAGGTAATTCAGCATTAAAATGGGCAGACGTAGACACAGGACAATGACTGATACATATACAATATACAACAATGACACTTACATGCCCTGTTTCCACATCACACAAGCATGGGTACATAACAATTAGTGACTTTGCCATTTCTTCTAACTCGGCCCCTGACGGATTCTGGTTAAACAGAGAGATGTAGCTGACCTCATGTTATCAATGGTTGCGCGAATGATGCGATGCCTCAGTTCACTGGGCACTAGCAACAACTTCTTCATCACGGCAAACCGTATATTTTCGCATATTAATGGGGATATCAATTGTTCTATGCATCTCTGATGCTCTTTAAGGCATTGATGAAAATTCTGGCAATGGTGGTGTTGATTGGTTTGGAGTGATATGATCACTGTCCAATACAGAGATTGAATTTGAATTTCCTACAAAACAGGAAGATGATTAAGCACTTTATCCTTGAGATAGATATTATGGACCTTCCATAGTCTATAGGTTGGTACTTGGTAGTGGACTTACTATGGCTTACACTTTACTAGTAAAAATTACTGTGACCACAGTATTTGGTCACAATATTTATTATTTTGATTTGTCAACTGGACTTAGTCTGAATTTAATGACGGCAAGAAGGCCTTCTTACTTTATTATTAGCAGCTTCTATCAGTTTCCATATCTTGGACCATGTGATAATGTTTCTTCGCTACCAGGGAGTAATTATTTTAGGGCATCAAAACTTAGCGACGTTATATCTTCATCTGAAGTGATTTCATTATCTAAAATAATAGTTTAGAAATATTTAATATTAAGACTTTATAAGTGTAAAAAATATAGTAAATTATCGAATATGACTGTTAACATGTCCTTAAATGGGTTATAGCCCAGGATTGAGAAGGATTGCACTGCACTAGCTTGGATGTTATGTAGAGATTGTGGTTGATGCCGCTGTGCTGCAGAGATTTTCAACTGCCTATTTTTCAATATAATGAACACAGCAATGACAAATCTTAGTCTTCAACCAACAAACACATATTGAACACACAGCTAAATCATAGCGAGCGACGTCGCCTTCTTACGCATGCGCCCCTGGATAAGCATGCTATGACGTATCTACGACGATCACACGTGCGATCGTAAAATTATAGCTTGTTTGAATTTGTTCGTTTTATTCGTCAAAGATAGAGGACAGTATCAACCATACACAAATGTCGCTTTGGAAATGCTGTATTTGTGCGGCTTTGTGTCACTATTATGCTAAAGGCATTGATGGGCCATTACTATTCAGTGCATAGAAGCCAATGTAATTTTTTGCGTCACGTGCGGGGTCAACGGTTGTCCAGCAACATTTAGAAAATACCACTCATTTTACAAGAACATTGTGGCAAAGCATCGTGGTGTGTACGACAACATCAACATGGTGGTCGGGGCGGCTCATAATGTAAACAGAGAAGCAGCAAATTTTGATTGTGAGCCAGACAATGCGCGCAATTATTCTGGAGTGAATGATGACGACTTGTTGACCGATGATGGAAACCATTCTGACTCTGATAGTGATAGTGATAGAGGTATTAATTAAACTAAAACTTTTTACTATGTTATTGCCTTTTGCCTATTGACTGGGCAAGCTTATACAGTAGTATATTAAAATGGCCATTCCATTTGATATCCGTATCGAGGAAACTTGTAATTCCTTAGAGGCAATATAATATTAGTCTGGGATTCCTCAGGGGCAATGTAATATTTGCCTGGAATTCCTCAGGGTTATGTAGTGTTGGCCTGGAATTCTTCAGGTGTATACTATGTATAAACATGTATCCTTGACAGGGGGGTACAGATATTAAATGGAATAGTTCAATGACCAGTAGTGTCACACCGGGGCTCTATACCTAACCCTAACAGTAAGTCAGCTACCCTAGTAACACCAACCTAAAACCTAGTTAAATTCTATTACACCAACTGTATGCTAACTCTCAACTAAGAAAGAAATTGAAATGTAAAAAAGAATTCAACTTTTTGGGGTTTGTTGGGATGGATGTCAGTCATTACAGTAGTCCTAGACCAGCAGGTGCTGACAGATTCCCTTAATTTTAGTAATTTAAAATGTGGTATTTTAATATTTGTCAATCATTGTAATTTTAGCCTGGAATCCAAGAACCTAATCTGAAGAAGCATCAGGCATACTTTGTTTCCAAAGTGGAAGAACGTAACATCATCACACAGGTTTGTGTATATTTTCATTATAGGAGCTGCATAATTATTGAGTGTACTTTAGAAGAACAGCATTCACTTCTCTAGGTCATCCAATTTTGAAAGTAAATCGACCCATAAGTCATTCACAATTTTGCTTCCACATTTCTTTGCCTTCTGTAGATACGTACAGACTGCATACGTACCGACTTCCTGCATTAGGAAGAATTTAAACTATGTGAAGTTTAACGTGGTGGATCTTGGAAAGTACTTTTGCAGGGCCACCATGGCAGTAACTGTACAGAAGAATCAGTTCATCTACATCCCAATTCTGGACAGTTTGCAACAGGTTCTTTCATATGAGAGAATTGCAATTAAAAAATCCAACACTCTGTGAGACAGGTTTTTATTATGACATTTGTGATGGACAACTATTAAAAACTGACAAGCTGTTCACCAAAAAGCCAGATGCCATCCAATTGATCTTGTATCATGATGCATTGGAGGTATGTAATCCTATAGACAGCTATGCTGGAACACAAAAACTTGACATGTTTTATTATACTTTGGGTAATTTAAACCCTAAAGTGAGGTCAAAAACATTGTGCTGTAAAATTACTTGCCATTGTTAATGCCAACATTGTAAAGCATTATGGCTACAATGCCATCCTTAAACCCATCATAATGGACATAAAAAACTGGATACTGGGCATGAAGTTGTCATAAATGGTCAGATAAAGTTGTTTATGGAAAGGTGATCAGCTGCACTGGTGATGATGAAGGACAGCACGAATGGGGCGGCTTCAAAAGTAGAGTTGGCTTCGTCTTTCAGAAATGCCGTCATTGTCTGTGTCAATTTGATGACATGCAGCAATGTTTTTTTGGAGGAGAATTTTACCGTACAGCAAGTCAGCACATGAACGGCACTGTGGAGACATCAATGATGCATTGACTGAGGAGTAAAGGAATGAGTTCAAGGTAAGACAAGATGTCATGACTCATTTAGCATAATATTTTCGTCTTAACCTAGAAGTAAATCGTGTTTGTTTCAAAAGTTACTAATTATTTTTTTTCATGTTTTCTGCAATCACTGAGTATTAATTGTTCTTTCTTTCGGGATTAGTACTCCGGCAGTTGTGCCCCCACCCCCTTAACACTCCTAATTCAACCTTCATTAACGTGTCTGCATGAGTGTACCAGTAAACCAGACCAAGCAACAAGTGGTTAATGCAGAAGATAGGTACAACTTAAAGTATAACGCTGCTCAATCACGTTTGTTTTTGAGGCTACTTTCCTTCTTCCTTAGTGGTCTGGTCCGGAACAGCTGTGACCCACTTTACAGGTTGATAACCGAGTTATCAGAAATTGTACAATTACTTTTCTCTCCAGTTAGTAGCCTAAGAACAATAGCTTTGCTTAAAGTGCTGATGAATCAACACCCGGAGCATTTCAAAGAAGTATTTCCTGATGTGAACATCACAGCAAAGCAGCATTACATGTTGCACCTTCCAAGTATGATCAAGGACATTTGACCATTTGTTCGACATTTGTGCCTTTCATTTGAGACAGCCCACAAGTACTTCAAGGAGCTATCACGAAAGCAGAACTTCAGGAACCTACCAAAATCATTGGCTCAGCGTTGTCAGCTAAAGGAATGTGGTAACTTTGGTGATTCCAATGAGCATTCAAAGTCAAATCCTCTGTTTCTGAGCAGAAATATGGCTGTGTGGGCAAGGGTAGTGTGGTTGAGCAAAGGGGAGTAAGGGCGAAGATGGATTCACTAGGTATACTCTCAGGTCTCAATTTGAATAAACTACACCATGCAAGTTGGGTTATCTGCCATGGAACAAGTTTTAAGAAGGAGGAAGTTGTCATTTGCTCTGTGGACAAGTTCACTGCCATGTTTGGCTTGCTTAAGCAAATTTGGGTACTTGGTGACTTTATTTATGCACTTGTCAATGGAAACCCCCACCCCGGGAAAACATGGGGCATATATGGGGCAATATGGGGGATTCACTTGCCAAATTTCCCCCATGGGGTGGGGGAATTGTGTAGTTTAGCAGGATCACAAAGTGACATCAAGGGCAAACTTGGGTGTATTTGGGAACCAAATTGCCTGTTGCCTCAGTTGCCTGACGGTCCCATGTGAGAGTGAAACTCGAGAACAACAGTTTTTAATATACACGCCATACTGTCAATGTATATCAGTAAATGTATATTAATATATATTTCATTGTAACATATTCATGTATTCATATGTGGTTTTATGTTGCATGAATTAATGATACAGATGATGTCATTGTTGGTTCGCACCAGGGAGAAGATGACCAGTCTCTGTTATTTAGCAGTTTTCAATCTCAATGGCCCACAACCACAGGCCTGTGTTACACACCAAACAAAGCAAGCAAACGCACAAGAGGAATAAGACTTCTGAATGATAAATTTCTATCGCCTAAAGATGGCTGGGGGGAGAGAATATATCATGTTGTAATGAAGGATGGCAATCACAATGCAGGTATAAAACTACTAAATATATTTTTGGCAAGAACTCAACATGAGTTCTACTTTATTTTAAAATATAAATTTAAATTTATATTTTGTTTGTTTGTTTGTTTGTTTGTTTGTTTGTGTGTTTGATTGATTGCTTGATAATTATAATTATTATGTTTGCCATTTCCTGAAGAGAGAATCAATTTGTAAATAACAGACTGTTAAATATTTTCTGGTTTGGTTCACTTTCAATTTTGTATGTATAGTATTAATAAAAAAGTACCAGGAATTTAAATAATGTTTACTGGCATTTTTTAACACAGAAGTGAATGTGTGTGACTCATATATTTTTCCTGCCAAAGAGACACATGTCACTATTTATTGGGGGTATAAATGTATTAAAGTACATGTACTGTATAAATGATAAAACATTTATAACATGCACAAAGGGTTTATTCATATGTACTGTTGTTAAAATGGTTAACAGCTGATATAACAATATATAAAGTGTACACAAAACCGTATGCCTGCACTTGAATATGGTACCAAAATTATTTATTATTTTAAGCTGCCAACTATTTAAATGTTTTTTATTAATTTATACATAAATGAAATTATCGAATTGCAATTTGATATATCATATAACTATATGTCACATTTGTTTTTGTCTAGTAGGTGCTTCTATAAACATTTCAAAACAGATGGAAAAGGTTAATACAATACCTAGTGCAATGTCTATAGTGGCAAACCATTGAAAACATTGCAGTCTGGTATTCCACGAGGAGGTCAGCTGGGTGTAGGACCACCTATTCATGTAGAAAATTGATATATGATTAAAGTCAATGTAATGTATTGTTCTACAGGTTGAAAACACTTTATAACCTTACTCTTTTATATGATTAAAGTCAATGTAATGTATTGTTCTACAGGTTGAAAACACTGGAGGAATGAATACTTCAACTGTCACTGTGGAAATTTATCTTGATAAGATTCGAAATGACAGTGTAATCTATCGGGATGTAAAAAGGCCACTTAATACATATGAAAGTTCCATGAATGATGCCTCACTAATGCTATGCTTGGATGATCAATGGCGGTTACCAGTATAAAAAGAAAGAATCAAGATCGAAGGTATTTGGAAAAGATGCAGACCAAGATACATGTAAGTCTAAGAAAGGCAAATGGTCTCAAGAACTAAGATCAAAAAGAATTAAGGAGATTGAAGATCTATCTAATATTGACAGGTGTGTTGAAAGACCAAGGGAGAAATTTATTTCAGCACAGCAGTGTGAACATGCTGCACAGCAGTATGAACATGCTGCACAAAAATGCAAAGAAGTCACAGCCTTGAGAGGGGACAAGAGAAAACTTCAGTTGGAAATGGCCCAACTTCAAAAGCTGAAAGAAAAAGGACGTTAAGGCAGTGTAGGAAAAGGTATGTCAAATACTCAAAAATTTTGGGAGTGCTATAACCGCTGTTACCGAGGACATGTTGGATAAAGATGTGACTTTAGAGGAGGTGAGAAGTTGGTCGAAGGGCAAGAAAGACTAAATTACCAACAACGCTTAACTGAGCTTGACGAGAGTGGGCGACAAAAGAAACAGGATTGTTCTTTACAACAACAGCGAGTTATTTTAGAAGAGCAAGCCAAGACAAACCGAGAACAACAAAAGGAGTGCGACGAAGCAAAAGCACGCCAAATGAAAATGGGGGAAGAATGGCTTAAAAAACGTCTAGAACTTGAACTAGAGTTAATGTGAAGAAATGCGAGGAAATCTCAAGTAAACCCCAGTCTGTTAAGTTACAGAAATATACAATCACACCATTTGAAGGTGATTATAAGGAATTTTGGGGGCAATTTGCTGTGGAAGTTGATGAATCTGGCATCCCAACCATAAGCAAGTTCAATTACTTGTTAGAAGCTGTGAAAGGAAAACCCACGGAAAACATTCTGGGCATACCGCACAATGAAGAAGGCTATGCAGAAGCAAAGAAGATCTTGGAGACAACCTACGGCAAGGACTTTATGGTACGCAAATCCCTGGTTAAGGACTTAGAGTCACTTCCAGTTTTTACTAGCACACATAAGTTAAAGGAACCTCACCAGCTCTACGACAGTTTGGCCAGGACGGTAAGAACACTGACAACGATGAAAATGATTGATGGCGCCCAAAGCTATGTTTACAGTATCATGGATAAGTTAGGTCCAGTGAGGAAGCCCTGACACAGAAGGATGATGACTGGGAAGAGAGGAACCTTGGTGACCTGGTAGAGAGTTTGAGAAAGTACACCAATAGAAACCATTACCTGATACTGATGTTAGCAGCACTAACACCCCTACTAAACCACCCAAGAGTTCCGGTGAGAGGCAAGGTAAGGATAAGATGTTTCTGACAAACAATCAAGCTTGACCACAGGTTTCACCTTGTGTGTACTGCGGCATGAGTAATCATCGTAGTAAGGATTGTACAAAAGTCCTTGACTTAGCATCAAGAAGAGAAATCTTGAAGCATTACAAACTGTGCTACAAGTGTACAGGTCAAGGACCCATGGCCTCCAAATGCAAATCCCGAGGATGCATCAAATGCAATGGAAAATATCACACATCTATCTGTGATCATACAGATTCTTCTTGTCAGCCAAGCTCTACATTTCTCCGGATAAACCCATTGAGAAAGACGTTGGTGCAAGGGAGATGAGTACAACCATACATGCATCAGTGATAGGCCAAGGTGAATGGGGTCCAAGTGAGATTGATCGTTGACACTGGAGCTCATACATTTGTACTGACCTGGTCACCAAGATCAATGCACAGCCATGTCGAGTGGAAAAGGGAGTTATTGAACAAATGTATGGAACAGTCGAGAAGAAGGTAGGAGTCTACAAGGTTCAGATTGAGTCCAATGCTCTGAAGGATGTTAACTTAGAACTTGAATGCATCAATGCAGAAAAGCCCATCCCAACTTATCTTCTCCTCGATTGAGAAGGTTAAACTTTTGTGATGAGAAGGGTACTGAGGAGAAACAACCTATCCATATCATATTGGGATATGCAGATTTTCAGAGAAAAAGACCCAAGAACCAACAGTGCTTGAGCCAAATCCTAATGAAGACCCAGATGCTGAATTTACTTCACTAGGGTGGGTCATTGCTGGAAAAGGAACATCGCCATGCCCTCAGCCATTAGAGAGAAACTTCCTTGCCAAGACATGAGAGCATGTGTTTCTTAGAAGTCTTGGGACTGTCCGATGCAGAAAAGAAGACCGAGTTCAACCATGGAGAGTTCAAAGACCAGTTGGAGAGGTTGGAAGATGGTACTTATTCTACATGATTGCCATGGAAACCTGATCACTCACCATTGCCAACCAACAAAGAAGTGACCCTTGGAAGACTATGCAGTGTCATCCGACGATTAGAGAAGATGGGAAAGCTGGAAGACTACAATCAAATTACGACTGAACAAGTTCATCCTAGAGCTAGCATCTAACATTTGGAGCAGTGGTGTAGTACATTACATCCCTCACCAACCAGTCTTTAGAGAAGGGGCTGAATCGACAAGATTGAGAATTGTGTATGACTGTTCTGCAAGACCGGACTCGGAGTAACCGTCTCTGAATGATTGCCTTGAAATTGGTCCAGCATTGCAACCGAAGCTGTTTGACATATTGCTTAGAAATCGCATGAAGCCCAAGTGTATCACCGCTGACATTCAGAAGGCATTTCTACAAATTAAGATGAACAAGGAAGACACACATACAACAATTTGGAGGAGAAGAAAGTGGTCGCATATCGATTTACTAGAGTGCTGTTTGGTTTGGCCCCTAGTCCCTACATTCTTGGAGTCACCGTGGACAAGCACATCGCCCGGTACATTGAGAAATTCCCGGAAACAGTTTAGGGTCTCTTGGGGGACACCTATGTCGATAACATCCAGTCTGGTAGAGAAGATGAAGAGCACTTACTAAGATTCAAGCGTGAGGCCACCCAGATTTTGTCCAAAGGCGGATTTAAGCTGCACAAGTGGCACAGTAAAAGCATCAAAGGAGAGACACAATCTCAGATGCCAACATTACTTACGTCGAGGAGATGGTCGGACCGGACACCAGCGGAACAAAAGTACTAGAAATTGCTTGGAATGGGCAAAATGACCACTTGTCCATGTCTTTGAAGACCGATGTGGCCCGCTGATGAAGCGAACAATGTTATTTATGGTAAACCGAATCTTTGATCTGCTTCGCATTGCTGCCTCTGTCGGTATAACGGGAAAGCTGCTTTGCAGCGAAGTCTTTTCGAGAAACTTAACATGGGATGAGCCCGTACCTCACGATATAAGCCTCAAGTGGGAGTGTTTGTTGCAATCCATGCAAGAATCGTTATCGGTGACCGTACCACGCAGCATGATTGGCAGTGGTGTGACTGGACTTGCCCTCCATGGGTTTGCCGATGCAAGTAAACAGGCAGTTTGTGCAACCATTTACGTTGTTTCATTTTAAACCAATCGGCCCAGCCGCCAACACCTACTGGTAGCCAATACACGAATTGCACCAAAGCAATTACCAATTCCACGTCTGGAGCTTGTTGCTGCCCACATGCTCAGCAAGCTGATGGCTCATGCTCGAGAAACATTGGAAAGGCACAGCATTCGGAAGTTAAATTGTTGGACGGACAGTAGTACCATTCTCTTCCGGCACTACGTTCCGACGAAAGGAAATCCGAGCTACCTGGGAAGCCGTGCAGCAGAACCGTCAAAGTTGGGTATGTTATGGTTTCAAACACCACCGCGGTTAGCCAGTCCAGAGAAATGGCCCCAGCAACCTGATGTCTCAGAAACGGCCGAGAAAAGCAAGAGAAGGTGATACCAAAGAATGAGAAAGGTCTATGGGCAGCAGATGTCTCTCCAGATGCTGATTTAGTTCAAACACTCCTCGACAGGTAATCTTCACATTGGAAACTTATGAGTAACCGCATATATTCAACGCTTTTGCAACAACTGCAAGCAACGAAAACTGACTGGTCCACTAAGCACCGAAGAGATGACGAATGCTGAAAGAATGTGGATTAAGTTAGCTCAGCGATCCCTCTAACTGCCTTGTGACACAGAGCTTAAGAAGAACGAGAAAGGTATTTGGAGACATGACCGAAGAGTGCCAGAATACACGCCATGTGACAATAAGTTGGTGAAGCTTATGATTTGGCATCATCACCGGGAATTGTTGCATGGGGGAGTGTCAATCACACTCTGTAGTCTCAGAAAACGATTCTGGATCCCCAAAATGAGGTCGCTGGTAAAAGGAATTCTCCATAAGTGAGATACCTGTCAAAGATATGGCTACAAACCAGTACCAGTGGTGTCGAAGTCCACATTACCTTCTTTCCGAACTGAGCTAACAGATACTTTTACGGTAACTGGAATAGACATCGTATACAAGATTAACAAAAACATGAGAAAGGCATACATTGCTTTATTTACATGTACCAGCACAAGAGCAATGCATTTGGTTCCTTGTCCTGGCCCTTCCGCCAAGGAATTTCAAAGATCTCTTAAAGAATTTATAGCACGGCGAGGATGCCCAAAAACTACTGCTTGTGACAATGGGAAGACGTTCGTCGCTATGGGTAAATGGTTGTCAATATTGAAGAAGGACAATAACTTAATGAGTTACTTGGGTAGCCACCACATCACCTGGAAGTTTAACCTCTCGCGAGCCCCCTATTGGGGCAGCTTCTTCGAGCAGTTGTTGGGGAGCATGAAACGATGTCTCTCGAAGGTTATTGGAAAGAAATCACTTAAATTCCACGAGCTTGAAGAAGCACGGTGAGGATGCCCAAAAACTACTGCTTGTGACAATGGGAAGACATTCGTCACTACGGGTAAATGGTTGTCAAGATTGAAGAAGGACAATAACCGAATGAGTTACTTGGGTAGCCACCACATCACCTGGAAGTTTAACCTCTCGCGAGCTCCCTAGTGGGGAAGCTTCTTCGAGCAGTTGATGGGGGTCATGAAACGATGTTATTGGAAATAAATTACTAAAATTCCACGAGCTTGAAGAAGTGTTGCTGGACGTGGAGCATGTGATGAACGAGCGTCCATTGATATACCAAGGCGAATAATTTAGACAGCCCGTACTCACCCCAAACGTACTGTTGCAAGGTACCTCAATACCAATGCTAGAGGAAGAAGATCTGGACAACGAAAATAAGTAGTAAGGAACATCTCCGGAGAAGATTCATGACTGAGTATGTTCATGTCTTGGATGACAGGCTTTGTAACATCAAATCGTGTCAAGGTAATATTCCTAAAGTAGGAGGAGTAGTCTTGGTGAAGGGAGATCACAATTGACCGCGCAAGTGGTACAGGAGATAACTGGTAGAGATGCATCCGTTTGTGGTCTTAAGCTGAAACTTATTGTGATTGAACGACCACTGAATCTGGTGTGTGATCTGGAAATTGGTGGATCAACCTGGCAGCCAAACCGGACAGCCAAACCATTCATTCCTGCAGCACGCCCTTCTCGAAAAGCTAAGGAGACAGCGAAAGAACTCATAAGAACAGTGGGACTCATTGAACAGGAGGAACATTAGAACTTGGGTTAATATTTCAGCTGCCTTGCACTGAAATAGTGGGAGGGTGTGAGAAACGTTTCGTGACACGTGACACAAACTGTAAACGTCACACGTTAGTTATAGTGTTATGTTACTAGGACTGGGAGTGAGCAGGCGGGAGTTGTTGTTTTAGACCTGTGACTTGTTGAGAATGCAATAAAGAATTTTATATGGAGACAATTGTGAGACTATTTTCTGGTGTAAGGCGGGATAACGAGGCCAAAGATTCCCCACAGTTTCATTAAAATGAATTTCAGTCATTTTCTCAATGTTTGAAATTTTCAATTTTATCCATATAGACCCAGTCTCACATCAATTTTATAAGGATCACCGTATAAGTACCTTACTATTACATTAAAAATACTCACTTCTCTTTTCTTTTGTTGTATTTGATATGGTTCACCACCAGATAGACAGTTAGATGTTTAAGAGCAGTTTCTTCCAATCTTGACACTGTTTTAAAATTTATGGCTTGGACACAGGTTTATGTTAAACCATGTCAGCAAACATCTTGTTAATAGTTCTAACATTCCAATCTGACAGGGTACCACTGGTCTTTTCTGTGGGTGGGACAATCCAAAGGGATGACTCCTGGTCGTCATGTTCACTGGCGCTCGGTTGATCGAAATCTGACAGTCTTTTTAGCTTTTCATCCAGGGATTCTTGGAGTTTCGGCAATTCACAGCTAACATCTATATTGCTTTTTGATTTACGTTTCAGCTGTCTTTTCAGTTTGTCATACACACACCTGGGCAACATTCCCTGAAGTTCTTCACATTCCTCAATTTTTCTCCGAACTCCATCTACTGCTGAAATGCTCGTCAAGCTTGGCTGTCTCGCTCTCAGTCCAGGCTTCTCTTTTCTTCTTATGATCAGTTTCACTGTTTTTGTGATCAGTTTCACTGTTTTTGTGATCAGTTTCACTGCCACTACAATTTTCATCTGCTGAATCAAGAACCTGGTCACGCATCATCTTCCCAAAGGCCTTTGATGCCTCTACTGCTTCTTGGGCTTTCTTTGAGCAGTCATAGTATTTCTCTGCTGTGACTTCATTGTGGGCCATGAGCTTTGCCAGTTTTGCTGAGATTTCCGGGTGCTTTTGGTGCATATTTGTTACAGCAGACTTGCGGAACGACGTGGTAATCCTTCCTTTACACCAGCCTTATGGAAGACGGACTTCAGGCCACCATTGATTTGGCTGGAAGACATGGGTTTCCCATTCCATGAAAGAAACACTGGACCCTTTGTGTGTAAGTTTGGGCCTGATGACTTCCACAAACATTTCCATCCAAGCCTGTAACTTTGTGCTCAGGAAAATGTATGCTGGACCATGCACATGAGCAGTCTTGTGCTTCTTGCAAGCCACAACATAATCGTTTCCCTCCTTTCGTATGTGGGAGTACTCATTCATGGTCATGTCCGACAGAACACATGGCCTGTTTCCATTGTCAATGAAAATCTGTGTGAACAGAAAGTCTCGCACCAGAGTATATGAATCCTGGGTAACCAGAGTGGTTTCAGTGCTATCTGAGTGCTGATCAAGTACCTTCACAGCTTCTCGGGCAGCATCACTTCTATCAAACAACTGAATGTTTTCTGGTGTAAGGAGGTTTTGCTGGCCCCCTTCAATCTTTTGTCATCGCCGAGTACAAGACTCCTTTTTATAGGCCTTCTAACACAATTGGATCTTGTCTTGAATCCTGGCTGCTCTTGCTTCCTCTGCCTGAAATGACACTTCACCTGGCCTTTGCGCAAGGATAAATGAAAAGAAGTGACGTAAGCTCATTAAGTAGGACTTGATTGTCCCTGCCCCATATCCCTTCTCTTTAACATATCCATCCAAAAAACTGACTGGATGGGTTTCATATCAAGGAGGAACGAGACATCACCAGAGACATCAACAGCCATTAACATGGTGAGCAACTGACTACCATGCTGCTTGATGGTCTTGTTATCCAGTTTACCACCATCTGGAGACAGCAACCATTGCTCATATTGAGCAATGACTGGATGGTTGTTAACCTCCATTACTCCTTGCTTTACATCATCATGGTCATGGTCATCTTTATCATCTTCATGAACATCATCATCATCAGCATTAATTGTGATCATCATTATCATCGCCATCACCATCATCATTGTCAGGGCTGAATTGGTTGCCTGTCCTCAAATAACAACAACGCTCTTCTTTGTATCTTGCCATGTGATGCTTTTTATCTGGGACAACAGTGGCAGAGGCTAACGCATTTGAATACTCACTTGATGCTCTATCAAGTTTATGCACCTTCTGCAAGTGGGCTGGCAGACGGAAGACAATAGTGTGACCATTATTAATTGGGTAGCGGCGACGGCGGGATAATCCCTGTGTTTTTCTGATTCTGTAATTTTTCGTTTTTTAATTGTTATACTTTACGAGCACTTTTGATGCTGCCTCTTTGGTCCACTTGTGCACATTGCGTATGTGACGTGGTAAGTGCACAACGCTGGCCTTGCATGCCAGTAGAGGATATAAGGTCTTGCACCATCCCTTCTTACTCTCCTCCTTGGCCACATCCTCTTGATTACTTTCACCATTGTTAACTTTTTTTTTGAAACCTTTTTTGAATTGACACAATCTGATCAACCCTTTTCTTCACCAGGAGTGTATATATCACCACCACTTTCTAGGGCTGAGGCATCAAAATGTGGCGGAGACTTCCAAATCTCATCACTCTTGTTGCTATAAATATTACCTCAACTCCAGGGTTGTGTAACTGCAGCCTGGATCTGTGCTGCATGTCGGTACCTGAGGATCACTTTGTTTCTAAAAAGATAGTGTATTTTCATCAGATAAAGTTCACAATACACTACTGTATGTCAATGGCATCTGTAATGCTGTACTATTATTACACAATTCCCTGACTTTTGAAGAAGAACCACACAATGTTTGAAGAGACACAGCAATAATGGCATTGTGTCCAGGCATGTTCTAGAATCTATTGTACGTAATACATCTTTAAGAAAATTTTCAGTCATTATTTCAGTCTATGTACGCGTTGAAGCATCTCTATGCTATGGTGTAAATGATTGTCTATTGTTTATAATTGAGCATTAGTAAATTTCTACATATATGGTACGATAGCTGCTGACTATACAGCTAGCAGTAATGTAGAGATATTATAGCTGTCTCTCCCCTTGGATTCTGTTATGATGTTCAGGGGCTGTATATA